>JAQBSW010000279.1:0-232011 GCA_029291075.1 Eudiplozoon nipponicum
TGATCGTGGTCTTCTGGGAATTTTGTTGGGTATATATTCGTGGATTTGTGTTGAATTTTTTTAAGGGGATATAATAATAATACATTGGCATCAAAGGCCAACGGGGCCTCTGTTCATCTTTCCTACGTACAAAACGGCACCGTACGTACTCGACAGGCTCAATTGCGGATAATTTCAATTTTTGGAAGCAGTTACTGTGACGTGCTTTTGTTCTGCGCTCATTCAACTGTGGAAGCTTTTTGTGGGTAAGCGTTTCGTTAAAGTATATTTATATATTTTCATATTGCTTATAAATTTATGCTTTTAAGATCCCGTAAGATTGTTAGAATGTCAGGTCCAATTTTAGATATTGATGTTCCTGTTTGGGATGGAGATAGTGAACTATTCTTTATGCGCGTAGACTCCGCTTTCTCCCCGTTTCCTGATTATGACAGTCATCAAAAACTGTCGAAGGTTTTTGCTAAACTACCTTCTGAATTGCAGCGACGGATTTATCCTAAGCTTGAGGCCATTAGGAAGCTACCTAATCCCATTTTGGGCCTACAAAACGAAGTAGAATCCTTGCTTGGGCCCACAGAGACTGAGCAGATAATAAACAAATATGCGCAGTTAGACATGCCAAACCTTGGCCCCATCGAAATACTGAGGGAATTACGGAAACGTTGGTATAAAACCAACATTTCTGACCATGAGGCTAAGGTTGTTTTTATTAACAATCTTCCACAAACATTAAAACTCTTTGCCAGACAGCTTCCCAACACTCTCTCTATAGATGACTTATCTGAGAGATGTGAGTTAGAATATAGGGTTTTGGAACCCAAAGTGAATCCATCATCCTTTTCTTCACCCCCGCAAGATGATAGACTCTCCTCTTTAGAGAGGACAGTGGCGAACATGGCTAAAGTTCTAGAAGGATTGGCCATTACCAAATCCGAGCTAAATCAAGTGAATGCTCGACCCAAATTCGTTCCTAAGCCCAATTATAACGGTAGGCGGCGATCGAGATCTCCGCAATCCTTTAATAAATATGCCCCAAAGAACTGGTGTTATAACCACCAGAAGTTTTTTATTCATGCCAAGTCTGTCTTTGTCGTTCCGAAGAATTTCCGAATGAGTGCCAATTTCCACAGCTGACGGAAAGGACAACAGACCGCAGGCACAAGGGTGCATCAGTATCGGGAAACGTCTGGCGCAGGAAGTAGAAGACCGTACTTTCTGCACATCAACGGCATCAACGGCGCCACAGGGAAGAAGCCAACTACAATCCGACATCCCTGTCGACTCTTTTCGTCCACGCCGAATTTTTCACATAGAGAACCAAACGGACAACGCCGGTCGCAATCACCAGCCTACTTGTTTGCATGACCCGGCCAAACAGCCCAACGAGCTTCTGCACCTTCTTGATTTCAAAACTGGCGAAGAGTTCATCGTAGACACAGGTGCGGCAGTCTCAGTTCTCAAGGGTGATTCAATGGCCGAGATGTCGCTAGGCGTTCTTCTCGCAACAGCTACAGGCGAGCCCATACCAACATATGGCTGCCGGTACCGCACACTCAACATAGGTCTACGACGTGAATTTTCCCACAACTTCATCATTGCCAAGGTCTCACATAATATAATAGGCCTTGATTTCCTTCTAAAATTTCGGCTCATTGTTGATCTTGCCAATCAAAAGATCATCGACCCCTCCACCGGACTTGAGCAAAGTTTTTGGACACTTGCCTCCGAGCGTTTGGAGTTACAGGTCATTCAGCCAACCCCAGTGCATCATTCAGCAGAGATATCAGCAGCTCTTCAAAAATACAAATCGCTTTTCGATCTTAACAAGTCAGAGCTACGAGTCTCCAACACGATGCATCATATCGTCACAGAAGGACAACCTATTGCACTCAAGAAGCGACCACTGGCCCCTGCTAAGCTGAAAGCTGCCCAAGAAGAATTCTCAAGGCTTTTGGAAGAGGGAATCATCAGACCATCGAAAAGTTCATGGGCGTCACCACTGCACTTAGTCTCTAAATCAAACGGATCGTACAGAGCCTGCGGAGACTACCGTAAGCTAAATTCAGTGACAAAATCTGATGCATATCCTATTCCAAATATTAACACTTTACTTGAAAAACTCAACGGCAGCAATTTCTTCTCAGTGATTGACCTCAGACAAGCCTACCATCACATCCCGGTAGCACCAGAGGATATCGAGAAAACTGCAGTCATCACTCCATTTGGCCTTTTTGAATATCTTTACATGCCTTTTGGACTTAAGTGTGCTACTCAGACATTTCAAAGATTCATGGACAACATACTTCGCGACGACTCTGCTTATTGTATGTCATATCTCGATGACATTATGGTATTCAGTCCAGATCTAGAATCTCATGCGAAGCATCTACGAAATGTCCTCTCACGCTTATCCAACCACGGACTCAAGATCAACTGTGACAAGACGCAGATTGCAACTACATCCGTGGACTTCTTAGGGCATCGTATCACGGCCCAAGGTATTCAACCGTTGCCGTCAAAGACGAATTCAATCAAGAATATCAAGTCACCAAGGACTGTGAGCGAGTTGCAGAAAATCCTGGGAGTACTAAACTATTATCGCAAGTTCCTTCCGGGCCTTTCAAAACAACTTTATCCTTTGTGCAGGCACCTGCGGAACCGAAAAGGACTTAGCAAGAATTCCATCATTGCTTGGTCATCCGAAGACGAGGAATTACTTCGACTTGCCATCAACTCGTTAGCAAATGCCACAATGCTAACGCATCCAGATTTTGAAAAGCCATTTCTACTCACGACAGATGCTTCTGAATTCGCTATTGGAGCCACGTTGGAACAAGAGATCGACGGAGTTCGGAAGCCTATCAGTTTCTACTCGCGTACTCTCCAACCAGTAGAAACGAGGTACGACACTTTCGGCCGAGAACTTCTCGCCATCCACGACGCAGTGCGCCATTTTATCAGCATCATTGGCAGTAGCAGATTTGTTGTTTTCACAGATCATGCACCACTAGTTAGCGCACTTCGAAACGCAACTTCATCTATCGCCAAGTACCCTGCCAGAGTGGAAAGACAGCTTTCTCGTCTAAGCGAATGGCAATTTGACGTCTTTCACGTCAAGGGCAAACAGAACTTCATTGCAGATGCCCTGTCCAGGCCAGACGTCTCTCTACAACCACCTTCGCCGTCACCATTCACTGTCAACTCCGTGGCACTCAGTGAACCTGCACTAACGCCAACTCTCCTGCGAACTGAACAACGCGGTGACATTCACATTCAAAGATCAATAGCCCGTCACCCAACCAAGTTCATATGCCGTCTGTGGGAAGGCTTACCAATTGTTTACTTCACGGGTACGCAGCCCAACAAGCCAGTTCTGCCGACCAGCCTTCAGAGAAAAGTTTTCGATTCAATTCACTCAATTTCTCACCCAGGAAGCCAAGCGACTGTCCGACTTCTTACAGATCGTTTCTGGGGTCACAGACTTAGGCAGAATGTTAAACGATGGGTCTCAGAGTGTGCTATTTGTCAGAAAAACAAGATCACACGACACACTCGTTCTAAGTTGCAACATTTTCGATCTACTTCTCGCCTAGCCATCGTCCACATCGACATAGTTCATCTGACAAAGGTTCAAGGTTTCAGCTACCTTCTAACTATGATCGATAGATTTACACGGTGGCCTGCGGCATTACCTCTTGGCACCATTTCTGCAGACGAAGTAACTAACGGTTTTATCTCTGCATGGATATCCAATTATGGTGTTCCCAATGAGGTCATCACGGACAGAGGCACTTGCTTCTCATCTGATCGTTTCAAAACCACCTTGCGGTACATGGGATGCATCTTACGCCAGACGACTGCCTACCATCCCCAAGCTAATGGTATGGTAGAGAGAATGCATAGGGAACTCAAAGCTGCTTTAGCATCCTCGTCCATTAATGGCAACTGGGTCGATGCACTACCTTTAGTTCTGCTTGCCATGCGTTCCCGTACTCGTGAATCCATTAAAACGTCTGCGTCACAACTCTTGTATGGCATGGATCTACGCCTGCCTAGTCAGCTCCCACGTCTACTACCGGCACAAGATGACCCACAAGACGAAGCTACCCGCCTTCGACTTCATTTCGGTAACATGTCTGAACAGCAGCCGAGACACACGCCTCGTCCAGTCTTCGTTCACCCACAGCTCCACAGCTGCAAGAGAGTACTCGTTCGCAACAATAATGCTGTTGCACCACTACAACCAAAGTATCGCGGTCCTTACCCGATTTTGCTCAGACAACCAAAATACTTCATTATTATGCAAGGCGCTACACCGACATCAGTAAGCATAGACAGGTTGAAACCGTTTATCGAACCACCTGATCCTGAGAGCGTTCAACCTTCTACACACGTCTCAGGCTCCGTCTGCCCACAATCTCAATATCCTGCTTTGTATAACGCGTAATTGATTTTTTTAAACATTAACATTAACTATCAAAATTTTTTTAACCTTACGTTATTTTTCGTATTTGTCTCACGTGGCATAACCAGCTGTTCTTAGCTAACAATTGTGTAGCATTTTTGAACAGTTCTTTGGTATTATGCCATCTCTGAGGCAATGTTCGTGTACATATTTTTATGCAGTTACCTTTGATTTTAATGTATATATTTTTACATTATAATGTATTTCTCACACATGACATCACACTGCCTATTTTGGTATGACCAGCTACTTAGAGCTAACGCTTTCGTGTAGCAACACTAAGTAGTGATCAGCTTCATATCATGGTACAGGCCACTTTCAATGCATATCTCAACTTCATCAATTGCACAAAGACCACTCTACAAATGTCATGACCACAACGTCGAGCACTCTAGCTCCTTTGGTCGTATACAAACACATTGACGACGATCCAACCTGCTTAGGTTTTAACTTAAACCTGGCAAATTCAGAGGCGATTTACCTCGAAATCTTCACGCTGCGGCTCCCAAATCTTACACTGCTCTATTTTGCCTCACGTGGTATGACCGACCACTAGAGCTAACAATTTGTGTAGCAATTCCTAGTGGTTACCTGGCATCATATCATTGTTGAAGCAACCAACAAGCATATTTAAGCCCAGCATTTATGGTTCATCATATTTTTGCTTAACTCTTTTCGAACTCTGTCATACATTTCTTATCTAGCCTCGCAGAGAGGAATTTTTTTCCTTTTTTTCAGAGAGGAAAGTGTTGTAACGACACAAATTAATGGCCGACATATTGCGTAAATTAAATTCAATTTTATTTACGTTGCACCAATGAGAAAAAAGCGAAACTTGCCGTTTAACCAATAGTGTGCAAGTAGACATATATTACTATGGCATGCTATTTAAGCACGGCAATTTACCATGCAAGTCAGTTGTCGCATTTGCATTCTGCTTTGCGTTACGCGTGTGCGTTCTGTCGGCTGTCAATACCTACGCTGGTGATTTGATTGTTTCACCAACAATTGGCTACATCCGTGACTCATCTTGTTGCGGTACAACCAGCGAGACGAGCCAATTAATTGCAGAACCTGAACGACGTTTTCCACATCGTGATTACAACTCGACAACGGGAGGAACAACAACCAGAGTCCACCCAAGGCTCTAGGACATCTTCACACTCTGAATAATTCAGGAGAACGCACGACCAGGCCCTCTTAAGGGCCCCCTATCAGTAACAAATCTCTATTCAGAGCACCTTAACCGAGTTTGTAACGTCGTACGGCATTTACTTGAAGCCGGGGCGTTTACGACAATTGTAAACGCCCCGGCTTCAAGTAAATGCCGTACGACGTTACAAACTCGGTTAAGGTGCTCTGAATAGAGATTAGTTACTGATATGGGGGCCCTTAAGAGGGCCTGGTAATGCGTTCTCTTGAAGTCTTCAGAGTTGAAGATGTCCTAGAGCCTTGGGTGGACTCTGGTTGTTGTTGTCGCTCCCGTGGTTGAGCTGTAATCACGATGTGGATAACGTCCTGCAGGTTCTGCACTTAATTGGCTCGTCTCGCTGGTTATACCGCAACAAGATGAGTCACGGATGTAGCCAATTGTTGGTGAAACTATCAAATCACCAGCGTAGGTATTGACAGCCGACAGAACGCACACGCGTGAACGCAAGGCAGAAATGCAAATGCCACAACTGACTTGCATGGTAAATTGCCGTGCTTAAATAGCATGCAATATGTCTACTTGCACACTATTGGTTAAACGTGGTTAAACGGCAATTTCGCTTTTTTCTCATTGGTGCAACGTAAATAAATTTGAATTTAATTTACGCAATATGTCGGCCATTAATTTGTGTCGTTACAACACTTTCCTCTCTGAAAAAAAAGGAAAAAAATTCCTCTCTGCGAGGCTAGATAAGAAATGCATGACAGAGTTCGAACCAAGTTAAGCAAAAATATGATGAACCATAAGTGCTGGGCTTAAATATGCTTGTTGGTTGCTTCAACAATGATATGATGCCAGGTAACCACTAGGAATTGCTACACAAATTGTTAGCTCTAGTGGTCGGTCATACCACGTGAGGCAAAATAGAGCAGTGTAAGTTTTGGGAGCCGCAGCGTGAAGATTTCGAGGTAAATCGCCTCTGAATTTGCCAGGTTTAAGTTAAAACCTAAGCAGGTTGGATCGTTGTCAATGTGTTTGTATACGACCAAAGGAGCTAGAGTGCTCGACGTTGTGGTCATGACATTTGTAGAGTGGTCTTTGTGCAATTGATAAAGTTGAGATATGCATTGAAAGTGGCCTGTACCATGATATGAAGCTGATCACTACTTAGTGTTGCTACACGAAAGCGTTAGCTCTAAGTAGCTGGTCATACCAAAATAGGCAGTGTAATGTCATGTGTGAGAAATACATTATAATGTAAAAATATATACATTAAAATCAAAGGTAACTGCATAAAAATATGTACACGAACATTGCCTCAGAGATGGCATAATACCAAAGAACTGTTCAAAAATGCTACACAATTGTTAGCTAAGAACAGCTGGTTATGCCACGTGAGACAAATACGAAAAATAACGTAAGGTTAAAAAAATTTTGATAGTTAATGTTAATGTTTAAAAAAATCAATTACGCGTTATACAAAGCAGGATATTGAGATTGTGGGCAGACGGAGCCTGAGACGTGTGTAGAAGGTTGAACGCTCTCAGGATCAGGTGGTTCGATAAACGGTTTCAACCTGTCTATGCTTACTGATGTCGGTGTAGCGCCTTGCATAATAATGAAGTATTTTGGTTGTCTGAGCAAAATCGGGTAAGGACCGCGATACTTTGGTTGTAGTGGTGCAACAGCATTATTGTTGCGAACGAGTACTCTCTTGCAGCTGTGGAGCTGTGGGTGAACGAAGACTGGACGAGGCGTGTGTCTCGGCTGCTGTTCAGACATGTTACCGAAATGAAGTCGAAGGCGGGTAGCTTCGTCTTGTGGGTCATCTTGTGCCGGTAGTAGACGTGGGAGCTGACTAGGCAGGCGTAGATCCATGCCATACAAGAGTTGTGACGCAGACGTTTTAATGGATTCACGAGTACGGGAACGCATGGCAAGCAGAACTAAAGGTAGTGCATCGACCCAGTTGCCATTAATGGACGAGGATGCTAAAGCAGCTTTGAGTTCCCTATGCATTCTCTCTACCATGCCATTAGCTTGGGGATGGTAGGCAGTCGTCTGGCGTAAGATGCATCCCATGTACCGCAAGGTGGTTTTGAAACGATCAGATGAGAAGCAAGTGCCTCTGTCCGTGATGACCTCATTGGGAACACCATAATTGGATATCCATGCAGAGATAAAACCGTTAGTTACTTCGTCTGCAGAAATGGTGCCAAGAGGTAATGCCGCAGGCCACCGTGTAAATCTATCGATCATAGTTAGAAGGTAGCTGAAACCTTGAACCTTTGTCAGATGAACTATGTCGATGTGGACGATGGCTAGGCGAGAAGTAGATCGAAAATGTTGCAACTTAGAACGAGTGTGTCGTGTGATCTTGTTTTTCTGACAAATAGCACACTCTGAGACCCATCGTTTAACATTCTGCCTAAGTCTGTGACCCCAGAAACGATCTGTAAGAAGTCGGACAGTCGCTTGGCTTCCTGGGTGAGAAATTGAGTGAATTGAATCGAAAACTTTTCTCTGAAGGCTGGTCGGCAGAACTGGCTTGTTGGGCTGCGTACCCGTGAAGTAAACAATTGGTAAGCCTTCCCACAGACGGCATATGAACTTGGTTGGGTGACGGGCTATTGATCTTTGAATGTGAATGTCACCGCGTTGTTCAGTTCGCAGGAGAGTTGGCGTTAGTGCAGGTTCACTGAGTGCCACGGAGTTGACAGTGAATGGTGACGGCGAAGGTGGTTGTAGAGAGACGTCTGGCCTGGACAGGGCATCTGCAATGAAGTTCTGTTTGCCCTTGACGTGAAAGACGTCAAATTGCCATTCGCTTAGACGAGAAAGCTGTCTTTCCACTCTGGCAGGGTACTTGGCGATAGATGAAGTTGCGTTTCGAAGTGCGCTAACTAGTGGTGCATGATCTGTGAAAACAACAAATCTGCTACTGCCAATGATGCTGATAAAATGGCGCACTGCGTCGTGGATGGCGAGAAGTTCTCGGCCGAAAGTGTCGTACCTCGTTTCTACTGGTTGGAGAGTACGCGAGTAGAAACTGATAGGCTTCCGAACTCCGTCGATCTCTTGTTCCAAAGTGGCTCCAATAGCGAATTCAGAAGCATCTGTCGTGAGTAGAAATGGCTTTTCAAAATCTGGATGCGTTAGCATTGTGGCATTTGCTAACGAGTTGATGGCAAGTCGAAGTAATTCCTCGTCTTCGGATGACCAAGCAATGATGGAATTCTTGCTAAGTCCTTTTCGGTTCCGCAGGTGCCTGCACAAAGGATAAAGTTGTTTTGAAAGGCCCGGAAGGAACTTGCGATAATAGTTTAGTACTCCCAGGATTTTCTGCAACTCGCTCACAGTCCTTGGTGACTTGATATTCTTGATTGAATTCGTCTTTGACGGCAACGGTTGAATACCTTGGGCCGTGATACGATGCCCTAAGAAGTCGACGGATGAAGTTGCAATCTGCGTCTTGTCACAGTTGATCTTGAGTCCGTGGTTGGATAAGCGTGAGAGGACATTTCGTAGATGTTTCGCATGAGATTCTAGATCTGGACTGAATACCATAATGTCATCGAGATATGACATACAATAAGCAGAGTCGTCGCGAAGTATGTTGTCCATGAATCTTTGAAATGTCTGAGTAGCACACTTAAGTCCAAAAGGCATGTAAAGATATTCAAAAAGGCCAAATGGAGTGATGACTGCAGTTTTCTCGATATCCTCTGGTGCTACCGGTATGTGATGGTACGCTTGTCTGAGGTCAATCACTGAGAAGAAATTGCTGCCGTTGAGTTTTTCAAGTAAAGTGTTAATATTTGGAATAGGATATGCATCAGATTTTGTCACTGAATTTAGCTTACGGTAGTCTCCACAGGCTCTGTACGATCCGTTTGATTTAGAGACTAAGTGCAGTGGTGACGCCCATGAACTTTTCGATGGTCTGATGATTCCCTCTTCCAAAAGCCTTGAGAATTCTTCTTGGGCAGCTTTCAGCTTAGCAGGAGCCAGTGGTCGCTTCTTGAGTGCAATAGGTTGTCCTTCTGTGACGATATGATGCATCGTGTTGGAGACTCGTAGCTCTGACTTGTTAAGATCGAAAAGCGATTTGTATTTTTGAAGAGCTGCTGATATCTCTGCTGAATGATGCACTGGGGTTGGCTGAATGACCTGTAACTCCAAACGCTCGGAGGCAAGTGTCCAAAAACTTTGTTCAAGTCCGGTGGAGGGGTCGATGATCTTTTGATTGGCAAGATCAACAATGAGCCGAAATTTTAGAAGGAAATCAAGGCCTATTATATTATGTGAGACCTTGGCAATGATGAAGTTGTGGGAAAATTCACGTCGTAGACCTATGTTGAGTGTGCGGTATTGGCAGCCATAAGTTGGTATGGGCTCGCCTGTAGCTGTTGCGAGAAGAACGCCTAGCGACATCTCGGCCATTGAATCACCTTTGAGAACTGAGACTGCCGCACCTGTGTCTACGATGAACTCTTCGCCAGTTTTGAAATCAAGAAGGTGCAGAAGTTCGTTGGGCTGTTTGGCCGGGTCATGCAAACAAGTAGGCTGGTGATTGCGACCGGCGTTGTCTGTTTGGTTCTCTATGTGAAAAATTCGGCGTGGACGAAAAGAGTCGACAGGGATGTCGGATTGTAGTTGGCTTCTTCCCTGTAGCGCCGTTGATGCCGTTGATGTGCAGAAAGTACGGTCTTCTACTTCCTGCGCCAGACGTTTCCCGATACTGATGCACCCTTGTGCCTGCGGTCTGTTGTCCTTTCCGTCAGCTGTGGAAATTGACACTCATTCGGAAATTCTTCGGAACGACAAAGACAAACTTGGCAAGCATAAAAAACTTCTGGTGGTTATAACACCAGTTCTTTGGGGCATATTTATTAAAGGATTGCGGAGATCTCGATCGCCGCCTACCATTATAATTTGACTTGGAAACGAATTTTGGTCGAGCATTCACTTGATTTAGCTCGGATTTGGTAATGGCCAATCCTTCTAGAACTTTGGCCATGTTCGCCACTGTTCTCTCTAAAGAGGAGATTCTATCATCTTGCGGGGGTGAAGAAAAGGATGATGGATTCACTTTGGGTTCCAAAACCCTATATTCTAACTCACATCTCTCAGATAAGTCATCTATAGAGAGAGTGTTGGGGAGCTGTCTGGCAAAGAGTTTTAATGTTTGGGAAGATTGTTAATAAAAACAACCTTAGCCTCATGGTCAGAAATGTTGGTTTTATACCAACGTTTCCGTAATTCCCTCAGTATTTCGATGGGGCCAAGGTTTGGCATGTCTAACTGCGCATATTTGTTTATTATCTGCTCAGTCTCTGTGGGCCCAAGCAAGGATTCTACTTCGTTTTGTAGGCCCAAAATGGGATTAGGTAGCTTCCTAATGGCCTCAAGCTTAGGATAAATCCGTCGCTGCAATTCAGAAGGTAGTTTAGCAAAAACCTTCGACAGTTTTTGATGACTGTCATAATCAGGAAACGGGGAGAAAGCGGAGTCTACGCGCATAAAGAATAGTTCACTATCTCCATCCCAAACAGGAACATCAATATCTAAAATTGGACCTGACATTCTAACAATCTTACGGGATCTTAAAAGCATAAATTTATAAGCAATATGAAAATATATAAATATACTTTAACGAAACGCTTACCCACAAAAAGCTTCCACAGTTGAATGAGCGCAGAACAAAAGCACGTCACAGTAACTGCTTCCAAAAATTGAAATTTTCGCAATTGAGCCTGTCGAGTACGTACGGTGCCGTTTTGTACGTAGGAAAGATAAACAGAGGCCCCGTTGGCCTTTGATGCCAATGTATTATTATTATATCCCCAAAAAAATTCAACACAAATCCACGAATATATACCCAACAAAATTCCCAGAAGACCACGATCAGGGTAAAGAAAACGCAAATGTTAATCTATTTTTATCCCAAATAAATGAAAAAGGAAGTCAATTTTATTTATACCAAAAAAAATCAGAACAATAATCAATATCCTGGCGCGGTCGCCAATTTTGTAAACGCCCCGGCTTCAAGTAAATGCCGTACGACGTTACAAACTCGGTTAAGGTGCTCTGAATAGAGATTTGTTACTGATAGGGGGCCCTTAAGAGGGCCTGGTCGTGCGTTCTCCTGAATTATTCAGAGTGTGAAGATGTCCTAGAGCCTTGGGTGGACTCTGGTTGTTGTTCCTCCCGTTGTCGAGTTGTAATCACGATGTGGATAACGTCGTTCAGGTTCTGCAATTAATTGGCTCGTCTCGCTGGTTGTACCGCAACAAGATGAGTCACGGATGTAGCCAATTGTTGGTGAAACTATCAAATCACCAGCGTAGGTATTGACAGCCGACAGAACGCACACGCGTAACGCAAAGCAGAATGCAAATGCGACAACTGACTTGCATGGTAAATAGCCCTGCTTAAATAGCATGCTATAATAATATAAGTCTACTTGCACACTATTGTTTCAGCGGCCAGTTTTGCTTTTTTCTCATTGGTGCAACGTAAATAAAATTGAATTTAATTTACGCAATATGTCGGCCATTAATTTGTGTCGTTACACAGTAGCAGTGCTATAATCCCGTAACAATTGCGTTTTTTACTAGTGTACTTGTCTTATTATGGCCAAAGAAAACTGTTACGAATATCTGTGGAACCCTTTGGTACGTACCATAAGAGAGCCTCTGGGATGCACAGATCCGGAAGAATCCAGATAGCGTATATCATCTAGTTTGGAGCAGTTAATTCCTTGCTATCTGCTTAAAGTACAATCTTAAGTCCACTTGCTAACTGCATATGTATCTGTAGAGGCTCCTAACCTATTCGTGTCTGAGAACCCCATAGATGCCAGATCGCTTGTAGTCCTAAAATTTACAGTAGAATCTGATAAGCTTATATTTTCATTCGCATCTGCTAAATTCAAACCGCAATATCTTGCACTAACTGCTAGTGTCCTCAAATTTAATATCTGCATCTATGTCTGTAATTTAATTATTAAATCGACACTTAATGTTAGGCAATCGGATGTGAAACCTGTCTCGTACAAAACACCCAAACAAATAATCTGGAAAGAGATATACGTGAACAACAGAATTATTAAATTACCTGTTCCAGAACGTCCCTTCTATGCGTGCATCAATAAAAATATAAGACAGTATAAGCAGGTATATATTGTATAAGTTGATCAGTTTTTAATGAAGAAAAATGTGACAATTGCAGCAGACCAAAGGAGATACAACCAGTCGAGGACAGTTATGCTCGAAAACTGAAAATGGCGCACAATTCAAAGTCAAGTATTTAAACAAAGAAAGTTCTGGAAAATAAAAGAAAAAATTCTTTTTAAATAAAATTCGTTACAATCAGCCATGGTGGTTTAAATTTATCAGTTAATGTTACTTTAATTTTGGCGGAGGATTTATCTTCCTCCACATACACCACCTTCTCAAAAAAAGACGGCTAGTAATAGACGTAATCATGATTCTTCGGCTGACGTGGCACTCTTCCAGAACGAGTTGTGCATAATGGCGCCCCTGAAGTCGTCATCTCGCCCGGTACAGTTTTCACTGGTTCTTCCATATCATCTGGTATTGCCAAACAGTTTTCATGCTGTGAACTGGTAGAATAAGATTTTACTATATTAGACAACGCGTCTTCTGAGTTCTGCATTTCGTTATGTGCCTGTATGGTGGGATTGCACACATCAGATTCGCCCATAGAACGACGGTCATTCAACGCATCTGTTAATTCAGTCATACCGTCTATCCAGATAAACTGGGGAATGCAACGATCCAACGTAACACAATCCTCAATGCCATTTATCTCTATGATGACATTCTTGTCAGTCATCCTCTTGACCTTGTATGGTCCTTTATAAAATGGTGTCAGGCAATTCTTCCTATTTTCATTAGTTACATACACATGCGAAGCCGATCTTAGATCAGAGGACACATAGCATTTGGTTTTTGCTTTTCTAGTCTTGGTCGGAGCCAAACGACACATCTTATCTCTAAGTGCTCCTACGAACCAATCTACATAACTAGAAGCCCAATCAAGACTACTTGGAGTTTCTATTAGAAGATCTCCAGGCAACCTTAATGGTTCTCCATAAACCAGTTCTGCTATGGAAGTGCCTAATTGTGCCCTATATCTGTTGCGCATGGCGAGTAGTACTATAGGAAGATCGTGTATCCAGCTTGTTCCACTAGTACACCTTAATGCAGCTTTCAGTTCACGATGCAGCCTTTCTACCATCCCATTCGCTCGTGGGTTGTACGCGCTAGTATGTAATACAGTGGTTCCCATGATGTTGAGGGATCTCTCGAAAAGCTCGGACATAAATTGACTACCGCGATCACTAGTGACCTTTTCCGGAACACCATAACGCGATATCCAATTATGTAGAAACGCGAACAAGACTTCTTGCGCTGTCATGTCTTTTAAAATCGCCACTTCGAATTGACGACTAAATCTATCTACCATAGTCAGCAAGTATTTGTTCCCATTAACCTCAGGCATCTCGACAATGTCTATGTGTACGTGTCTGAACCGTCCAATTGGTATCCCAATATTCTTTATCTCGGTTCTGGTATGTCTCCACACCTTACACGTTTGACACTTGGCACAGGCTCTTACCCATACCCGTATGTCTTTAGACATGTGCGGCCATACGTATCTGTCGTTGATCAATCGAATGGTGGCTTTAATGGATGGATGACCCATGTCATGTAACACTTGGATAATCTTGGCCCGTAACTCCAACGGCACATATGGTCGTGGTTGACTTCTAGACGTTTCGCATAACAACCACTTGCCACTTATGAGCTTACGAACATATCCTGGCCTTTTGGACAAAACTAATGTAAAGGGATCCGATCCTTGCGCTTCCTCGATTTGACTAACTAAATCATGCATAGAATTATCTAAACTCTTCAATGGACCTTGAAATATCAGCTCGACATCAGCTTCATTCGGTCTGCTAAGTGCATCGGCTACCACATTCTCCTTACCAGCAATATGAGACACAGTGAAATCGAACTCTGCTAACCGTGTTATTTGGGAATTTACTCTACGAGAGTAATTAAGCCTAGCTGTTTTACCAAGTATGCTGATCAATGGCTTATGATCGGTCAATAACTTAAACTTATGTCCGTCTAAGTAATGCTCGAAGTGTAGCACTGCGGCATACACTGCTAGAAGCTCTTTGCCAAACGTATCATAACGTTTTTCTCGATCATTAAGCTTACGGCTATAAAACCCAATCGGTCTTACTATGTCCTGATCTCTTTGCTGTAGCACTGCCCCTAATGCAACATCTGAGGCATCTGTGATTAGTTCGAAAGGTTTTTCCCAATCTACAGGTGCTAATGTGGTTATATCACTTAACATTTCCTTGGCCTTTTGGAAATTTTCTCGGTCTTCTGGACTCAAGTTTATAGGCCAAGACTTCTTGATCGTGCTCTTTTCACGAGTGAGATGGCGTGTTAACGATCCAAGAATTCCGGCTAGACCTGGAATGAATCGACGATAATAGCTGATCATACCCAAGAACCTTCGCAACTGGCGTACGGTTCGGGGTTCCGTTACGTCCTTAATGGCTTGGATCTTATCTTCCAAAGGTTTAATTCCGTCTTTGGAAAGTATATGACCAAGGTATTTAACTGAAGAGCAACCGATATTACTCTTATTAGGTTTGACCACTAATCCATATTGTTCCAGCCTGGTCAAAACCGTTTCCAAATGCGTACGATGTTCATCTCGTGAGCGACTAAAAATTATTATGTCGTCTATATATACCCTCGCAAATGGACAATTCTGAAGGATTTCTTCAGCCAAACGCTGGAATGTCTGACTGGCATTTTTCAAACCAAAAGGCATTCGAAGAAATTCATGCGATCCCCCTCCTGGAAATCTGACTGCGGTGAGTGGTATCGAACTTTCCTCCATTGGTATCTGATAGTACGCTTTCTGGAGATCTAAAGTTGAATAAACCTCATATCCCATTATATCTCGGAGTAAAGTACTCTGGTTAGGGAGAGGATAAGAATCACCCTTCGTCACTGAGTTTAATAGACGATAATTCCCACAAACCCTCCATTGACCCGGTTCAGGTTTGGGAACTACCACTATTGGGGAAGCAAAATTGGAATTTGACCTTCTACAAATCCCCTCTTCGCGCAATTGGTGAAATTCGGACAAAGCAACTTGTTGCTTGTGTTGTGCCAATGGTTGAGCCTTTGGTGAACAAGGCAACGGAGCCACCAATTCTATTTGGTGTTCTACTCCTGTCTTCAAACCTATCCTTTTGGCACTGAAAGGTTGAAACACTGCTAGGTGCTTCTCGATTATATCGGCAAAGTCATGTGCGACTGTTGGACGAGGTAAAAGAACTGTTCTAACTGCCGATGTGTTAGACTCAGTAGGTGTTGATATCCCTACGCCTTCTGCGATAGTCCTAGCTTTGGGGTCTAATGTCAGCTTGAAATGTGTCAAGAAATCCATGCCAATGATATGGTCCTTGACATCGGCTACTAGAAAATTCCATCGGAAGGAAGATTTCTGGCCTAACGTTACCGACATTTCTTTTATCCCTTTCACTCCTATCGGACTACCGTTAGCGGCCCATAGTTGATAATCAAATGTGGGGCAATCTGCTTCCACCACGTCTGACCTAACTATGCTTACCTCAGCACCCGTATCGATGAGAAATTCTAATCCAGATAATTCATCTTTAATAATGAACTTGTTGCTGGATAATCCGGCAATGTTTTCCAGATCTCCGCTTAGTAAGAATCGGACTCTCTTGCCTTCTGCATCGGTGCTAACTGGTCCTGTCGCATTTTTATCCTTTGCCTTAAGTATGCCTTTTAAAGGCATATCTGGGAGCCTTTGCAATGGAACCCCCCCTACGGCTCCTACTAGCGGGGGTTTTATCCTTTTCCCGGTGATGGATTTCTCTCTACCGGTTTTGTGCTTCCTTTCCATCTGGGTCCACCTAATCGCGGGTAAATACAATTCTCACCTTGGCACTTCGCACTTCGTCCGTACTCGCAATGTGCCTTACACCATCCGCGTGGCCCTTCGAAGCGTTGACGCGAGTGACTCCCTCGACGTCTAGTATACCTATCCTGACTCTGAAGTTGCGCAATGTCACTACGTATACTAGCAACTTCTCTACATAAGAAACGCAAGGTTTCTTGTATAGTCAGGTTGTTTTCGGCATCTGCCCTGACTGGCTGCATCGTGACAGAATCTGCTATTACAGCATGTACTTGTGGTTCCTGCTGTTTATACACGCCGTCTAACCCTCTGAGTTTTGTTGGCCAATCAATGCTCATAGTGTCAAATACTTCCAATGTGGTTCTAAGCCTAATTGGTAGCTCAGCTGTGAAAATGGAGTTGACTACATCTCTGGATATATTCAACCTGGAAGCTTTTGTGCAAAGGCGTTCGTAAAATTCGGACGGTAATTGACGCCCCATTTTTTCTAAGCGTAATAGTTCGCACATTTTCGCCGATCTTCCAGGCTGATATCTCTGTTGAATTTCAGCCATTAATAACTCAAATGCATTGTACGGCTTTTCTTCCACAGTTCTGTCTCTGAAATTTTCCAAGGCATTTCGGAAATTTTCAGGCAATGCCATCCATGCTGCAACAAATTTCTCCATTGGATTTACAATATTATAAGCACTAAATATCATTTGGGCATCTCCGACCCAACTTGAATGTTTTTCAGATTTGTACTGCGGTAGACTTAAAATTCAGGACTGGCGCGGTGCCAAATTTTGTAGAGGACCCTAACCTATTCGTGTCTGAGAACCCCATAGATGCCAGATCGCTTGAAGTCCTAAAATTTACAGTAGAGTCTGATATGCTTATATTTCCATTCGCATCTGCTAAATTCAAATCCGCAATATCTTGCACTAACTTGCTTGTGTCCTCAAATTTAAGATCTGCATCCATATCTATGAAATTTAATTATTAAATCGACACTTAATGTTAGGCAAATCGGGATGTGAAACCTGTCTCGTACAAAACACCCAAACAAATAATCTGGAAGGAGATATACGTGAACAACAGAATTATTAAATTACCTGTTCCAGAACGTCCCTTCTATGCGTGCATCAATAAAAATATAAGACAGTATAAGCAGTGTAACGACACAAATTAATTGCCGACATATTGCGTAAATTAAATTCAATTTTATTTACGTTGCACCAATGAGAAAAAAGCGAAACTTGCCGTTAACCAATAGTGTGCAAGTAGACATATATTACTATGGCATGGTATTTAAGCACGGCAATTTACCATGCAAGTCAGTTGTCGCATTTGCCTTCTGCTTTGCGTTACGCGTGTGCGTGCTGTCGGCTGTCAATACCTACGCTGGTTATTGGATTTGTTTCACCAACAATTGGCAACATCCGTGACTCATCTTGTTGCGGTACAACCAGCGAGACGAGCCAATTAATGCAGAACTTCAACGAAGTTTTCCACATCGAGATTACAACGCAACAACAGAAGGAACCACAGCCAGAGTCAACCCAAGGCTCTAGGACATCTTCACACTCTGAATAATTCGGAGAACGCACGACCAGGCCCTGTTAAGGGCCCCCTATCAGTAACAATATCTATATCCAGAGCACCTTAACCGAGTTTGTAACGTCGTACGGCATTTACTTGAAGCCGGGGCGTTTACAAAATTGGCGACCGCGCCAGGATATTGAGTATTGTTCTGATTTTTTTGGTATAAATAAAATTGACTTTCTTTTTCATTTATTTGGGATAAAAATAGATTAACATTTGCATTTAAGTCTTCTTTACCCTGATCGTGGTCTTCTGGGAATTTTGTTGGGTATATATTCGTGGATTTCTGGTGAATTTTTTTGGGATATAATAATAATACATTGGCATCAAAGGCCAACAGGCCCTCTGTTCAACTTTCCTACGTACAAAACTGCACCGTACGTACTCGACAGGCTCAATTGCGGATAATTTCAATTTTTGGAAGCAGTTACTGTGACGTGTTTTGTGAAGGAACTAATTCATCTGTGTTCTGCGCTCATTCAACTGTGGAAGCTGTTTGTGGGTAAGCGTTTCGTTAAAGTATATTTATACATTTTCATATTGCTTATAAATTTATGCTTTTAAGATCCCGTAAGATTGTTAGAATGTCAGGTCCAATTTTAGATATTGATGTTCCTGTTTGGGATGGAGATAGTGAACTATTCTTTATGCGCGTAGACTCCGCTTTCTCCCCGTTTCCTGATTATGACAGTCATCAAAAACTGTCGAAGGTTTTTGCTAAACTACCTTCTGAATTGCAGCGACGGATTTATCCTAAGCTTGAGGCCATTAGGAAGCTACCTAATCCCATTTTGGGCCTACAAAACGAAGTAGAATCCTTGCTTGGGCCCACAGAAACTGAGCAGATAATAAATAAATATGCGCAGTTAGACATGCCAAACCTTGGCCCCATCGAAATATTGAGGGAATTACGGAAACGTTGGTATAAAACCAACATTTCTGACCATGAGGCTAAGGTTGTTTTTATTAACAATCTTCCACAAACATTAAAACTCTTTGCCAGACAACTTCCCAACACTCTCTCTATAGATGACTTATCTGAGAGATGTGAGTTAGAATATAGGGTTTTGGAACCCAAAGTGAATCCATCATCCTTTTCTTCACCCCCGCAAGATGATAGACTCTCCTCTTTAGAGAGGACAGTGGCGAACATGGCTAAAGTTCTAGAAGGATTGGCCATTACCAAATCCGAGCTAAATCAAGTGAATGCTCGACCCAAATTCGTTCCTAAGCCCAATTATAACGGTAGGCGGCGATCGAGATCTCCGCAATCCTTTAATAAATATGCCCCAAAGAACTGGTGTTATAACCACCAGAAGTTTTTTTATTCATGCCAAGTCTGTCTTTGTCGTTCCGAAGAATTTCCGAATGAGTGCCAATTTCCACAGCTGACGGAAAGGACAACAGACCACAGGCACAAGGGTGCATCAGTATCGGGAAACGTCTGGCGCAGGAAGTAGAAGACCGTACTTTCTGCACATCAACGGCATCAACGGCGCCACAGGGAAGAAGCCAACTACAATCCGACATCCCTGTCGACTCTTTTCGTCCACGCCGAATTTTTCACATAGAGAACCAAACGGACAACGCCGGTCGCAATCACCAGCCTACTTGTTTGCATGACCCGGCCAAACAGCCCAACGAGCTTCTGCACCTTCTTGATTTCAAAACTGGCGAAGAGTTCATCGTAGACACAGGTGCGGCAGTCTCAGTTCTCAAGGGTGATTCAATGGCCGAGATGTCGCTAGGCGTTCTTCTCGCAACAGCTACAGGCGAGCCCATACCAACTTATGGCTGCCGGTACCGCACACTCAACATAGGTCTACGACGTGAATTTTCCCACAACTTCATCATTGCCAAGGTCTCACATAATATAATAGGCCTTGATTTCCTTCTGAAATTTCGGCTCATTGTTGATCTTGCCAATCAAAAGATCATCGACCCCTCCACCGGACTTGAACAAAGCTTTTGGACACTTGCCTCCGAGCGTTTGGAGTTACAGGTCATTCAGCCAACCCCAGTGCATCATTCAGCAGAGATATCAGCAGCTCTTCAAAAATACAAGTCGCTTTTCGATCTTAACAAGTCAGAGCTACGAGTCTCCAACACGATGCACCATATCGTCACAGAAGGACAACCTATTGCACTCAAGAAGCGACCACTGGCCCCTGCTAAGCTGAAAGCTGCCCAAGAAGAATTCTCAAGGCTTTTGGAAGAGGGAATCATCAGACCATCGAAAAGTTCATGGGCGTCACCACTGCACTTAGTCTCTAAATCAAACGGATCGTACAGAGCCTGCGGAGACTACCGTAAGCTAAATTCAGTGACAAAATCTGATGCATATCCTATTCCAAATATTAACACTTTACTTGAAAAACTCAACGGCAGCAATTTCTTCTCAGTGATTGACCTCAGACAAGCCTACCATCACATCCCGGTAGCACCAGAGGATATCGAGAAAACTGCAGTCATCACTCCATTTGGCCTTTTCGAATATCTTTACATGCCTTTTGGACTTAAGTGTGCTACTCAGACATTTCAAAGATTCATGGACAACATACTTCGCGACGACTCTGCTTATTGTATGTCATATCTCGATGACATTATGGTATTCAGTCCAGATTTAGAATCTCATGCGAAGCATCTACGAAATGTCCTCTCACGCTTATCCAACCACGGACTCAAGATCAACTGTGACAAGACGCAGATTGCAACTACATCCGTGGACTTCTTAGGGCATCGTATCACGGCCCAAGGTATTCAACCGTTGCCGTCAAAGACGAATTCAATCAAGAATATCAAGTCACCGAGGACTGTTAGCGAGTTGCAGAAAATCCTGGGAGTACTAAACTATTATCGCAAGTTCCTTCCGGGCCTTTCAAAACAACTTTATCCTTTGTGCAGGCACCTGCGGAACCGAAAAGGACTTAGCAAGAATTCCATCATTGCTTGGTCATCCGAAGACGAGGAATTACTTCGACTCGCCATCAACTCGTTAGCAAATGCCACAATGCTAACACATCCAGATTTTGAAAAACCATTTCTACTCACGACAGATGCTTCTGAATTCGCTATTGGAGCCACGTTGGAACAAGAGATCGACGGAGTTCGGAAGCCTATCAGTTTCTACTCGCGTACTCTCCAACCAGTAGAAACGAGGTACGACACTTTCGGCCGAGAACTTCTCGCCATCCACGACGCAGTGCGCCATTTTATCAGCATCATTGGCAGTAGCAGATTTGTTGTTTTCACAGATCATGCACCATTAGTTAGCGCACTTCGAAACGCAACTTCATCTATCGCCAAGTACCCTGCCAGAGTGGAAAGACAGCTTTCACGTCTAAGCGAATGGCAATTTGACGTCTTTCACGTCAAGGGCAAACAGAACTTCATTGCAGATGCCCTTTCCAGGCCAGACGTCTCTCTACAACCACCTTCGCCGTCACCATTCACTGTCAACTCCGTGGCACTCAGTGAACCTGCACTAACGCCAACTCTCCTGCGAACGGAACAACGCGGTGACATTCACATTCAAAGATCAATAGCCCGTCACCCAACCAAGTTCATATGCCGTCTGTGGGAAGGCTTACCAATTGTTTACTTCACGGGTACGCAGCCCAACAAGCCAGTTCTGCCGACCAGCCTTCAGAGAAAAGTTTTCGATTCAATTCACTCAATTTCTCACCCAGGAAGCCAAGCGACTGTCCGACTTCTCACAGATCGTTTCTGGGGTCACAGACTTAGGCAGAATGTTAAACGATGGGTCTCCGAGTGTGCTATTTGTCAGAAAAACAAGATCACACGACACACTCGTTCTAAGTTGCAACATTTTCGAGCTACTTCTCGCCTAGCCATCGTCCACATCGACATAGTTCATCTGACAAAGGTTCAAGGTTTCAGCTACCTTCTAACTATGATCGATAGATTTACACGGTGGCCTGCGGCATTACCTCTTGGCACCATTTCTGCAGACGAAGTAACTAACGGTTTTATCTCTGCATGGATATCCAATTATGGTGTTCCCAATGAGGTCATCACGGACAGAGGCACTTGCTTCTCATCTGATCGTTTCAAAACCACCTTGCGGTACATGGGATGCATCTTACGCCAGACGACTGCCTACCATCCCCAAGCTAATGGCATGGTAGAGAGAATGCATAGGGAACTCAAAGCTGCTTTAGCATCCTCGTCCATTAATGGCAACTGGGTCGATGCACTACCTTTAGTTCTGCTTGCCATGCGTTCCCGTACTCGAGAATCCATTAAAACGTCTGCGTCACAACTCTTGTATGGCATGGATCTACGCCTGCCTAGTCAGCTCCCACGTCTACTACCGGCACAAGATGACCCACAAGACGAAGCTACCCGCCTTCGACTTCATTTCGGTAACATGTCTGAACAGCAGCCGAGACATACGCCTCGTCCAGTCTTCGTTCACCCACAGCTCCACAGCTGCAAGAGAGTACTCGTTCGCAACGACAATGCTGTTGCACCACTACAACCAAAGTATCGCGGTCCTTACCCGATTTTGCTCAGACAACCAAAATACTTCATTATTATGCAAGGCGCTACACCGACATCAGTAAGCATAGACAGGTTGAAACCGTTTATCGAACCGCCTGATCCTGAGAGCGTTCAACCTTCTACACACGTCTCAGGCTCCGTCTGCTCACAATCTTAATAGCCTGCTTTGTATAACGCGTAATTGATATTTTTTAACATTAACATTACGTATCAAAATTTTTAACCTTACATTATTTTTCGCATTTATCTCACGTGGCATAACCAGCTGTTCTTAGCTAACAATTGTGTAGCATTTTTGAACAGTTCTTTGGTATTATGCCATTTCTGAGGCAATGTTCGTGTACATATTTTTAGGCAGTTACCTTTGATTTTATGTATATATTTCTACATTATAATGTATTTCTCACACATGACATCACACTGCCTATTTTGGTATGACCAGCTACTTGGAGCTAACGCTTTCGTGTAGCAACACTAAGTAGTTATCAGCTTCATATCATGGTACAGGCCACTTTCAATGCATATCTCAACTTCATCAATTGCACAAAGACCACTCTACAAATATCATGACCACAACGTCGAGCACTCACTCTAGCTCCTTTGGTCGTATACAAACGCATTGACGACGATCCAACCTGCTTAGGTTTTAACTTAAACCTGGCAAATTCAGAGGCGATTTACCTCGAAATCTTCACGCTGCGGCTCCCAAATCTTACACTGCTCTATTTTGCCTCACGCGGTATGACCGACCACTAGAGCTAACAATTTGTGTAGCAATTCCTAGTGGTTACTTGGCATCATATCATTGTTGAAGCAACCAACAAGCATACTTAAGCCCAGCATTTATGGTACATTATTTTTTTGCTTAACTTGGTTTGAACTCTGTCATGCATTTCTTATCTTGCTTCAAAGAGAGAAATTTTTAAACCTTTTTTTCAGAGAGGAAAGTGCTTGTAACGACACAAATTAATTGCCGACATATTGCGTAAATTAAATTAAATTATATTTACGTTGCACCAATGAGAAAAAAGCGAAACTTGCCGTTAACCAATAGTGTGCAAGTAGACTATGGCATGGCTATTTAAGCACGGCAAATTTACCATGCAGTTCAGTTGTCGCATTTGCCTTCTGCTTTGCGTTACGTGTGCGTGCTGTCGGCTGTCATTATATACGCTGGTTATTGGATTGTCTTCACCAACAATTGGCAACATCGTGTTTCTGTACAACCAGCGAGATGAACCAATTAATGCAGAACTTCAACGAAGTTTCCACATCGAGATTACAACGCAACAACAGAAGGAACTACAGCCAGATTCAACCCAAGGCTCTAGGACATCTTCACTCTGAAGGATCTTTCTCGGCCTTCGCCGGAAAACGCACGACCGGCCCTGTTAAGGGCCCCCTATCAGAACAATAACTCTATTTCCATAGCACTTTAACCGGCATTTACTTGAAGCTGTGGCGTTACAGTATGTAGAGCTGCATACCTATTAGTAACTGAGAACCACATGGATGCCAAGTCGTTTTCAGTCCTTAATTGCCAATTTGAATCTTGAAAGCTAGAATTCTCATCCACATCAGCTAAATTCGTGCCTGCTATATCTTTAGCCAATTTGCTTGTGTCCTCAAATTTATGATTAGCTTCCATGTTGATCGTAATTAATTATCAATTAGATAACTTAGTGTTAGGCAAACGGGGTGTGTACATCTTACGTAGCAAAACACCCGTTCAAAAAACCTGGAAAGAAATAAGACGTGAAAAACAGAATTATTAAATTACCTGTTACAGAACGTCCCAAATATGCACGATTCATAAGACAAAATGATAGCAGGTGTGTATTGTGAAAATCGAGTAATTATAAACGTAAATTGAAGAAAAGGAACAAATGTAGCTTTGCTGAGGAAAGTCAGGCCAGTCAAGTACAGATAACCAAAGCTGAAATTATGCAAAATTCAAAAGTATATATATACTGTCAAGTATTTAAACAAAGAACGTTCTAGAAAATAAACGAATATTTTCTTTTTAAATAAAATTCGTTTCAATCAGCCAAGGTGGTTTAAATTTATCAATAATTTTGTCGGAGGAAATATCTTCCTCTACATACACCACTTTCTCAAAAAAGACGGCTAATAATAGACATAATCATTATTCTTCGGCTGACGTTGTACTCTTCTAGAACGAGTTTTGCGTAATGGCGCCTCTGACGTCGACATCGCGCGCTGTACAGATGTCACTGGCACTGCTAATTCGCCTGATGTTGACACAAAGTTGTGATCTTGTAACTCGTTAGAATATGATGTTGATGTGTTCGACAACGCGTCTTGTGAAAGTTGCTACTTTGTATTATGTGCCTGTGTGATTGGATTGCACACATCAGACTCGTCCATGGAACGATAGTCATTCAACCTATCTGGTAATTCAGTCCTATCATCAGTCCAGCTAAACTGGGGAATGCAACTATCCAAAGTAAAACTATCCTCAATACCATTTACCTCTATGACGGCATTGTTGTCGGTCATCCTCTTGATCTTACATGGTCCTTTGTAAAATTGTGTCAGGCAGTTCTTTCTATTTTCATTAGTTACATAAACGTGCGAAGCCGATCTTAGATCTGAAGACACATAGCACTTGGTTTTTACTTTCTAGACTTGGTCGGAGCCAAACGACACATCTTATCTCTAAGTGCTCCTACAAGCCAATATACATAGCCAGAAGCCCATTCAAGACTATGTGAAGTTTCTATTACAAGATCTCCAGGCAATCTTAATGTTTCTCCATATGCCAATTCTGCTTATGATGTTCCCAACTGTGCCCTATATCTGTTGCGCATGGCAAGTAATATTATCCAGCTTGTTTCACTAGTACACCTTAAGGCAGCTTTCAGTTCACGATGCAGCTTTTCTACCATCCCATTCGCTCATGGATTGTTTTCGCTATGATGCAATACACTTGTTCCCATGGTATTAAGTTATCTTACGAAAAGCTCTGACCTAAATTGACTAACGCGATCATTAGTGACTCTTTCCGGAACACCATAACGCGATATGCAATTATGTAGGAAAGCAAACAAGACTTCTTGCACTGTCATATCTTTCAAAATCGCTATCTCAAACTGACGACTAAAACGTTCTACCATTGTTAGCAAATATTATTTACCGTTGACTTCAGGCAATACGACAATGTCTATGTGTACGTGTCTAAACTGTCTAATTGGCATCCCAATATTCTGTATCTTGGTTCTGGTATTCCTCCACATCTTACATATTTGATACTTGGCACAGACTCTTACCCATAACCGTATGTCTTTAGAAATGTGCGGCCATACGTATTTGTCGTTGACTAATCGAGTGGTGGCTTTTATGGATGAATGTCCCATATCGTGTAATTGTTGGATAATTTTGGCATGTAACTCCAACGACACATATTGTCGTGGTTAATTTCTGGACGTTTTGCATAACAACCACTTGTCACTCAGGAGCTTGCGAACATATCCTTGGACAAAACTAACGTAAAGGGATCCAATCCTTGCGCTTCCTCGATTTGACTTACTAAATCGTTCTTAGAATCATCTAGATTCTTCAATGGACCTTGATTTTTCAGCTCGACATCTGCTTCATTCGGTCTGCTAAGTGCATTGACTACCACATTCTCTTTACCAGCCATATAAGACACAATGAAATCGAACTCTGTTAACCGGGTTATTTGGAAATTTACTCTGCGAGAGTAATTAAGCCTCGCTGTTTTACCAAGTATGCTGATCAACGGCTTATGATCTGTCAATAATTTGAACTGATGACAGTCTAAATAATGCTTAAAATGTAGCACTGAAACATACACAGCTAGAAGCTCTATACCAAACGTATCATACCGTTTTTTTCGATCATTAAACTTTCGGCTATAAAATCCAATCGGTCTTACTATATCCTTGTCTCTTTACTGAAGCATTGTCCCTATTGCAATATCTGAGGTATCTGTGATTAGCTCGAATGGCTTTTCCCAATCTACAGGTGCAAGTGTGGTTATGGCACTTGGTATTTCCTTAGAGCTACCAAATATATTTAGTGTTCTACTCCTGTCTTCAATCCTGTTCTCTTGGCACTGAAAGGTTGAAACACTGCAAGGTGTTTTTCGATGATTTCAGCAAAGTCATTTGCGACTGCAGGACGGGATAAAAGGACTGCTACAACTGCCGAATTGTTAGACTCAGTTGGTGTTAACACCACTACACCTTCAGGGATAATCCTATTTTTGGGATCTAGAGTAAGTATGAAGATCGTTAAGAAATCCATCCCCATGATATGGTCCTTGACATTTGCTATGAGAAAGTTCCATGTAAAAGTAGATTTGTAGCCTAAGGTCACCGACAATTATTTCGTCCCCCTGACTCCTATCGGACTACCATTTGCGGCCCATTGTTGATAATCAAATGTGGGGCAATCTGCTTCCACCACGTCTGACATAACTATGCTTGCTTCAGCACCCGTGTCGATAAAAAACTCCAGTCCATTTAATTCATCTTTAATAATGAATTTTTTGCTGGATAATCCTGCAAAGTTTTCCTGATCTCCGCCTGGGAAGAATCTGACCATCTTGCCTTCTGTTTCGGTGCTATTTGCTCTTGTCGCATCTTTTGCTTTTGCCTTAAGTATGCCTTTTTAAGTCACGTCTGGGAGCCTTTGCAATGGAACCCCCTATGGCTCCTACTGGCGGGGGTTTTATCCTTTTCCCGGCGATGAATCCCTCTCTATCGGTTTAATGCTTCCTTTCCATTTGGGTCCACCTAAGCGCGGGTATATACAATTCTCTTCTTGGCACTTTACACTTCGTCCATATTCACAATGTGACTTAAACCATCCGCGCGGCCCTCGAAGCGTTGACGCAACTGACTTCCTTGACGTCTTGTAATTCTATCCTGACTCGAAATTTGCTCTCGTCATATCATCCATTTTTGTAATGTATACCAGCAACTTATCTACATATGTAACGCAAACTTTCTTGTAGTGTCAGGATGGTTTCGATATCTAACATGCCTGGCTGCACCATAACAGAATCTGCCGTTAGGGCCTGTACCTGAGGTATTTGAAACAATGAATGTTGATTGGTCAAGTAAACTCAGAGGACTAGATGGGGTGTATAAACAGCCGATGAACAATGATTACGTCTATCATTGGCCGTCTTTTTTTAGAAGGTGGTGTATGTAGAGAAAGATATTTCCTCCGACAAAATTAAAGTAGCATTTAGTGATAAATTTAAACCATCGTGGCTGATTGAAACGACTGTTATTTAAAAAGAAATTAATCATTTATTTTCTATAACATTATTTGTTTAAATACTTGACAGTATATATACTTTTGAATTGTGCGTAATTTCTGTTTTGGTAATCTGTAATTGACTGGCCTGACTTTCCTCAACAAGCTGCATTTTATCTTTTCCCCAATTTCGATTATAATGACTCGATTTTCACAATGTGCACCTGCTACCATTTTGTCTTTTGAATTGTACATATTGGGGACGTTCTGAAACAGATAATTTAATAATTCTGTTTTCACGTCTTATTTCTTTCCAGGTTATTTGATCGGTTGTTTTGCTACGTAAGAAGTACACAGTCCGCTGCCTAACACAAAGTTATCAATTTAATATTTAAGTACGATCAGCATGGAAGCTAATCTCAAATTTGAGGACACAAGCAAGTTAGCTCAAGTTATAGTGGGCATAAATTTAATAGATGTGAACGAGAATTCTAGCTTATTAGACTTAAATGTATATATTAAGACGGAAAACGACTTGGCATCAATGAGGTTCTCATTTACTTAGAGGTTTGGATCATCCACAGTAGGTTTATTAATTTATTGGACACCAATTAACTTCTCAGATAAAAATAAATCAAATTTTATTTTTTGGACCTTTGATGTTACCGTTGGTTTTTTAAACAATTTTTTTTAATATTATAATTTTTTGGAATTTTTCTTTGTGTATATTATCGAAAATTTGACTTGGCTATGATGACATTATAATTCAGTCTTCTTGAGAATTTGTGTTGCTTGGTACGCTTAACTTGATAGTTCTGGCTTGCGACATTTCTATAATAAAGTATTGACGTGTACATCAAATGATTATACTTAATTGGTTTTACAGGAATGCTCTCAAATTTGCTTCAGTTAATTAACGTGGAAATTTGTTTTCAAGGATTTTGACTGTTTTGTACTCTTGGGGAGGTCAATTTATCTGTTGGAACTTAAGCAACGCATATAAAAATAAATCATTTTAAAAAATTTTTGACTTTTGATGTCATTGCTGATTTTATAAAACATTTTGTTTTAAATTTTTTTACAAACTATCTTACTAAGCAAACGCAGTAAAAAGAAACGACTTTCCTGTAAATAAAGTCTATTCAGTTATTACTAAGCAATGTTTATTCTGTTAACTAACATAACTCAGTTAAGTTCTAAAAGTAAACTGAAATCGATCAGATACAAATTTGCAGAATAATAAATGTATTGCAATAAGTCTTAATTTAAAATTATGGAAAGTAATGAGAATAATGAGGAGACAGTGCAATTAATCGAAGGAATTATGAAATGTAGTTTAAGAGAAAGTTCTGAGGGATTAAGTTGTTCTAAACTAGATGGGTTATCCGAACCTGACTTCTCAGAAGCTCTCTTATGATAGTCACACAAGGCCTATACAAAATATCGCGACTGCGTCAGGATCAATTATGCGGAAAGATCTACTCTCGAGGCTGATCGTGTTAGCCAAAATTCAATGGATAGCAATGTAAAATTGACCATGTACAGACCAGACAACCATTCTGATTGAGTCGACAATGTTAAATTTTATTTTAAATTAAAAATATTGACCGACCCTACAGAAAAATTTCATCGGCCTGGTGGTCTTTGCCTGAGTCTGGGAAAAGATGACTGGCTTATTAAGTCAGGAATAGATGGAAAATCAACTCCAAACTGAATTTTATGACAGACTAGTTTCAAAATCCACCGGGATTAATATTTCTGAACAAGTTGCGAACAGTATATTTGTAGCAGAATAGCCTACAAGAATAAGAGAAACTCTAGATATCTATGATGCATTGGAACTGGAGTATCCAAAGAAGCTCAAAGGATTTTATAAAGTTTATCGCCAGAAGAAACCTTAGGTGTATGCAGTAACAGCAGATTCACTCCAAAATCAGCAATTCTGGCATATCTCAGAAAGACTCTTGATCTTGGAGAATGAATTGAGATGAAACGAAAGTTGGAAAATTTCAGCTGAGGTAGGGCGAATTCTCGGAGTCAAATTGAAACTTCCAAACATCCGGGAGGCGAATTGAGTGAGGATGTTGAAGGAATACGCGAGTGATGCATTTCACATCGTAAATATTCTGAGCTTGGGAAGTGTCAGGGTGAGGGAATCATATTTCCTTGGTTGGATGATCTCCGATGGAAAGGGCGTACTCGTGCTGCGGCCTGGCGTAATTCGCCGGAAAACTAGTTGAACCCACGCTAGTAGGAGCCGCATGTGGGTTTCATATGTAAGGATCCAAGTAATGCATATTAGAGGCATCCTAAAATCAATGATGCTGGGTTCTGAAGCGTTGATGGAAAATATGCGCAATAGTTTAGTACATAAATCTGTTAAATTTTGGCTAGAAGTTAATATGGAAGAGGTTGTTGGATATTGCAGCAATGAGTTAGTCATAGTGGATAAACTGAGTGGTTTAAAATATGTGATAGACATTGATGCAGAAGTGAGCATAGTTCGATCCGGTTTGTTGGAAATGGATAGGGACATATTTCATTGTCAACTATGGGCTGTCAATCAAAGTCCAATTTAGGTCAAGTGCGTTGTAGAATTGTGATTGATATTGTGGCAGAAATCGACATTCATTGTGAATTTTCTGGTCTATCATCATCATCATGCAGATTTATACAAAAACCAAAAGTGACTAATGTTTTACTGCAATATAACCATAAATCGTTCGTGGTTTTATGTGAACTGTAAAAGAACACTAAGTCGCCCATTTATGGTCGGTGACATAAAGGATAACATTATTGGGAAGAATTTGTTCATCCACTTCAACCCCGTTTTAGATCATAAATCCAGGACTATTAGACAAGGCATTGGGATAGTGATTTATGCTGAGACTTGGACCTCAGTATTTACGTCAGTGAGACTATTCAGACCCATAGTCACCAATGACTTGTCGGATGTCATTAAGGAACACTTGGCCTAGTTTCTAACTTGCAAATTTAAGCGAAATGACATGAAGACAGGTACAGAAAACTAAATCGAGTTTTTGGTACCATTACCCTATTCGCCGAAGGCTCAACCGTTAGCAAATCATAAACAACAGATTTCTATTGAAGAATTTAAGCAGTTAAAGGAAGAAGGAATATGTAAGCGTTTAAATTCTGATTTTGCATCACAAATTGTATAAGGTACCAAACACGAATCAATTCAATGTAGGGTATGTGGGCAGATAGTGCTCATCAGCCTTTCTTGGCATACTATCTAAGAGAATGAAACTCCGTGTACAAACCATCCTCACTAGGAGTGGGCGACCTATTGCTCTTTTACAGTGCACATATAACCACGAACAACTTATTGGTATATGGCAGTGAAACATTAGCCCATTTGGCTTTTGTATGGCTGTGTATTATGATGAAGATTGTGATAATTATTGTCTATTGAATTCTGTAACGAAAGGTGATGCGTATCCTCTACTGAACAAGAGTACTTTGCTCAGGGATATAATGTCGCCTGAGTTTTATACTACATTATATCTGAAGAAAGCTTACTATCAAGTAACTATGGAGTAAGAATCTATACTGCTTATCGCAGTGTAACCTACTGGAGGAGGATTACATGAATTCCTATGCATGCATTTTGGTCTGAAGAATGCACATCAGACATTTCAGCGTATAACTGAGGAGTTTCTACAAGACTTTCCATTTGGCAGAATTTATGTAGATGAAATAATTGTAATTAGCCAATCTAGGGAGGAATCCTGAGAGCACTTGGATGCCGTGTTATCTAATTTGGATTCTTATGTGTTGATACCCAAGCCAGAAAAGAGCAATATTGATTGTTCTACCGTTAAATTTCTTGAATATTCCATTTCCAAGCGATCGGAGATGTGCCCGAACCCAGAACTGTAGCCAACTGCGCAGATGTTTTGGATAATTAACTATAAGCGTCGTTAGGTTTATCTGGAATATTAGGGTCATTAACTCTACATTTAGTTCTTGAACGGTGCACGATAAATAAATCCTGGCCTATTAAATTTCGCCAAAAAGCCAAGAGGAAATTCCAGAGAGCCAAAGACCTGTTAAGCCAAATCATCACATTAGCAACAGTGGTTAATGCTAAGTCGTTTGAGCTGATCACAGATGCTTCCGATGTAGCCATAGGGACAATGTTACATCAGAGAGAAAATTGTGTAGTCAAGGCGTTAGGATTCTATAGTCGGAAACCCCAAGATCATGGAAAGCGATATGACACGCTTGGTAAGGATTGACTAGCGGTTTATTCCACAGTGCTGCAATTTGAGCACTACCTTGATGGATATCTGTTCACGATATTAACTGATCATAAGCCGTTGATATGTATCCTAGTGAAGACGAATAGGCTTAATTATTCACATTGGGTGGATTTACAAGTAACGCGACTCGCAGAATTTACTTTTACTACTACTCCTATCTCAGGAAAAGAGAATGTATTGGCAGATCCTCTCAGTAGACTAAACATGTGAAAAAAAGTTATGATCCGGTTGGAGTCACTCATCGGCTCTATTGCACTTTCTTATGATTTTGTCTAGCAATTGATAGAAGCACAGGCTGTTGATCTATTAGTAACTGTGTTGGCTAGGAAGTCTGTGTATACAAGCAAGAAGATTGGAGATAAGTCGTTATTATGTGAAATCTCCAGGAGCCAACCAAGACCCTATGTAACGTTGGGATTAGGATAGAAAGATTTTTCAACAACTACATGAATTTGGTCATCCTTCCATTAAGAAAACTATTACGATGTTCACTGATTTATATGTATAGATTAAATTGTCTAAAGATATAAACGCTTGGGTAAAGACATGTTCCGGCGTCGAACTTGTAAAGTTTTATCTCCCACTAAAACCTTAGTTAAAACGATTGTATACCAGCGGGTCGTTTTATGCATGTACATATTGATATAGTAGAAATGCTCGAGATTTTTGGACAGAGATAACAACTTACGATGGGTGATCGTTTTAGTCGTCAGTTTGATGTAGCAATCCTGATGGATATGACAATTCAAGAAGTCTTACTTATATTATTGCATTATTTTTTGTCACGATATGGTGTACCGGTAAGGGTTACTAGTGATCGTTGTAGTCTATTTGTGTTTGAACTATATATCAGATCATTGAATGCTATGGAGATAAAAGTTAGACGCAGATGTGCATACAGTTTCAGAGCTAATTTATTGGTTGAGAGGCTGAACAGGGTGTTAAAGTCTGCATTAAACTGCACTTGAGGATCCAGTTTGATACTTGATGTTTCCACGGTATTGCTGAAAATGCAAAATACACTCATAAATTATTTAGGAACATCCATAACAGAACTTGTTTATGGAGAGTCGTTGAAAATCTTCTAATAGAAACTCCGAGTTTTCTCGATTGGGCCTCTAGTGAAGTATATTGGTTTATGGACCATTGAGAAATAGAAGTCCAAGGTCTAAATTCTATGTATCTTCAGATTTATTGATGACATCTCATGTATACAAAACTAACGAGAAAATAAAAAATTTTCTGACTCCGTTCTTTAAGGGACATTCAAATTAAATCTTATTATTGATAAAATTCATTTATATAAAATTGCACAGTAGTATTAGAGCGTTGCATTCCACAGTTTACCTGGATATGGAAGTATCATGAAGCTGAGAAGAGATTTGACTCAAATATTTCTGAAACAGATGTGCCAAATAAATGTGATAAAGAAGTAAAGATTTAAACCAAGAAAACAGAGGAAAGAGATCAACTCAATATGAAAGTGAAATCCAGCGAAGTACCAGCCCGACATGTAAAAACTCAATCTTGAAGAGTCGTCAACAGATCAAAGAATGATGACTTCGTGATGTATGAGTAAATGTCTTAAACATAAGGGTGTATGTGGAGGTTAACTAACTTGTTGAAGATTAATAAACTCCTCATATAAATATAAATCAATTTTTCATTGTACCTTTTCTATGTGCAAAAATAAAAAGATATTTTATTAGATAAAAGAACTATTTCTTTTTTATTTTCTTCTCAAATTAACAACTTTTTATAAATAAATTGAAAGGCAAAACAAGATAGAAAAATCTAAACATAGAAAGAGTGTGAAATAAATAAAAAACCAATCAATTGCGTGCGTAACCTCCAGGTCATCGAGCTCGAACTGGATTTTTTTTTACTATTGTCGAAGACTTTAACTTGTCTTTTGTGATTTTACTATTCATTTTTTTAGATAGGCTTTACTGTGTGTTTTAGGCTTGCGAAAGTTTGATAATAAAGTATTGAATTTCACAACAAATTATTATTCTTAATTGTCTTGACAAAAAGGATCTCAAATTTGTATAAGGTAATTAACATGAATAAATACTTTCAAGGTTCTCGCTTCTGATATGTTCTCTGTGGCAATTATTGAGACGGTGATTACACATACATTGTTATAACAAATATATTAAAATAAATATTATTTTAATATTACGGATAACAGTAATAAATTTGAGGATACAGAGTAATTAATTGAGGGACTGAAGAAATGTAGTTTAAGAGAAATTTCTGAGGAAATTAATTTTTCTAAATTAGATAACCATTCCGTATATATAGGTTACCCAAGACTGGCATATCAGTGGTTCTCCTATTGTAGTTACAAAATAAATCAATATTTATCTTTGGTCATTTAAAGTTAATGTAACGGGTAAAATTAATTCGCTGATATTTAATATAAATTACATTCAAAATTTAATACGCTGGAATAATGAGAACATTTGCCAATAATCTCTGTGTTGTCACAGTCCTTCGACTAGACTAGTCATGCAGTTTGAATAGCAACTAATATCCTGTTTCATCAATTCTACTTTTTCAGGTGCATCAACTCAAACGATCACCAGCCAACAAAGAGAACAAACAGAGCAAGTATTTAGAAGGACTTCTGGGCAACCACACGCAGTTAGCACACACAATCTCTCACGAAATGTTCCGGAGAATATTTTTCTTGCTCCACAGTAACTGCAATCTCTATACCCTTATTGGTCATCTTAGTAACAATGCACGGAACTTAAATAGCCAGTATAGGAGAGCAGTGCTACTTTTGTGACTTACCTACTGAACTTGTTTTCGTAATACAAATTATTAAGCGAACATTTGAACTAAAAATTATTTGGACGGGAGTTTTTGTTCACATTAATCCACCGATGTCAGCATATCAAATTATCAAATTTTTATCATTGGATCATCCTATCTTTACCGTCCTTCTTAATCTGAGACCCAAGTTTTAAATATTTTTGGTTTCAAATTTTCAATTCAAACAGTGAAAGCAGATATTGGTAACCAGATTTTTTTAAATTAAAATTTAAAGGGCACGTATGTATTATAATTACTTTAAAAAATAATTTTGTTAATTTTATGCGTTTTTATTGTAAACCTTTTAATCTCCTCTAAATTCCTTTCAAACATGAATATGCTGAATTCTGAGTTATATTAGTTTCCGTCCGCCGGTCTCACATCTGATGACGTGAAGTTTTCCTCTTCAGAGAGATCTATTCCAGATTTGATTAGAATCTTTGAAAGATACGTAATAGGCTCAGCAAATTCTAATAAATTTGAGGATTAACAAAGTTTAAAAAAGTATAAACGAAAATCGAGATCCCTTCATCATTCAGTCAATATTCTCCAAAAATTGTGCTATAATCAACAAAATTATTTCTAGAATTTTCAAAATTGCGTCCATAGTCCGTAAAATTTACCAAACAGATGCTAGTTTCCTTCCTTAGCTGACCACAAGCAACAACAAAGGAAAAGTTTCTATTCTTCACATATAAAAGAGAGAAACGTTCAAACGTCTATTGCTGCAATTTATGTTGATTCCTGTGGCCCGAGTAGACTTAACGTCGAAAACAGTACGACTGATAATTTGATGTGCAATGCCCAGCCCATTTGCCTATATGACCCGGCCACGAAACCAAATGAACCTCTGCATCTTCCCGATTTTAAGACCGAAAAGGCATTAATAGTAGATACAGGTGCAGCAGATTCTGTTCTCAAGTGTGAGTCGATGGCCGAGATGTCTCTAGGTGTTCTACTCTCAACAGCCACGAGGGAGCTCTAATCCACTTAGGGTTTCCGGCATCTCTCACTTAACATAGGTCTACGACGTAAATTTTCTCACTTCTTCATCGTCGTCAAGGTCTTGCACAACATAATAAGCTAATATTTACTATTAAAGTATTGTCAATTGTAGATCACGCTAATCAAAAATTCTTTGACAACTCCATAGGACTTGAGCAAAGTTTCTGGATACTTGCCTCCGAACATTTGGAGTTACATGTCTTAGAGCAATATACAATGTATCTTTTGACAGAAATATCAACAGCTGTTCGAGAACACAAGTCGTTGTTAGATCTCAGAAAGTCTGAGCTAGGTGTCTCTAACACGATGGACCATATCATAACAACTGGACAACTTGTCGCACATAAAAGGTGACCGCTACCACTAGCTAAACTGAAAGCTGCCCAAGGAAATTATTCAAGCCTATTAGAAGGGAGAATCATCAGACCATCAAACATTTCATGGGCAACATAATTACACTTGATCTCTAAATCAAACGGATCATACAGAGCCTGTGGAAATTATTACAAGCTAAATTCAATGCATACCCCATTCACAATATAAACACTGCTTGAAAAACAAAGCCGTAGCAATAATTTTCATTGATAGACCTCTGACAGACCTACCACCACATTCCGGTTACGCCAGAATATATTTAAAAAACTGCAGTCATCAAGCCTTTTGGCTTTTTTGAATACTTTTACATGATTTTGTCTCAAGTGTGCTACTCAGACATTTCAGAGGTACGTGGACAACATACTCCACGATGAAGCTGATTAATTTATATCATACATTGATGACGTAGCGGCTTTTAGACCAGACCATGACACTCATGGCATGTATCTAAGAAATGTCCTATCAGACTTATCAGATCACGGACTCAAGATCAATTGTGAGAAAACGCAAATTGATACAAAATCCTTGGATTTCCTTGGGCATCATATTACACCTCAAGTTATGCAACCGTTGCCGTCTAAGTCCAATTAAATCAAGAATATTACATCACGCAAGGAAATACAGAAAATATTGGCAGTTCTCAACTACTATCGAAAATTCATTCCCAGCCTACCAAACCAACTATATCCTTTATGTAGGCACCTGCGGAATCAAAAAGGACATATCAGCAACTTCACTATTTCTTGATTGTTTGAAGACGAGGAATTACTCCGTCATTCCATTTGCTCGTTATCAAATGCCGCAATGCTAATACATCCTGACTTGCATCGATCATTTATACTCACAACCAATGCTTCTAAATTTGCTAGAAAGGCCTCCTTGAAACAAGAGATCGACGGAGTTTTAAAGCCTATTATTTTCTATACGCGTACTCTACAACCAATATACACGAAATACGACACATTAGGTCGAGAATTCCACGCCGTCCATGATCAACTTAGCCACTTCATTATCCTCAAAGGCAGCAGCAGTTTTGTTTCTTTACAGATCATGCACCATTAGTTAGCGTACTACAAAATGTGAGTTCAACCGTTGCAAAGTACTCTACCAGAGTAGAATGACAGCTGGCATGTCTGAGTAAGTGGAAATTCGATATTTGTCATGTAAAAGGCCAACAAAACATTATTGCAGACACAATTTACAAGCCAGACGTCTCACTAAAACTACCTATGCCTTCACAATTCTCAGTCAACTGCGTGACTCCCAGAGAACCTGCACTGACAGAATCCCTCCTACGAACAGAACAGCACGGTGACACTCATATTCAAAGTTCAGTAACTCGTCGTCACACTAAATTTGTATACCGACTCTGGGAATGTTTACTCATTGTCTATTTCAAGGGTACGCAGGCCTAGAAGCCAGTTCTGCTCACTAGCCTTCACAGAAACGTTTTCGATTCCATTTATTCTATTTCCAGGTAGTAAGGCGACTGTTAAACTTTTTACAGATCGTTTCTGGAGTCATATACACAGGCAGAACACTAAGCGAAAAGTCTCTGAGTGGGCTATGTGACAAAAGAATAAAACCACTCCTTCATTCATTCTAAGTTGGAACATTTCACAACTACTTCACGACTAGCTATCGTCCACATCGACATATATTATCTGCTCCGTGTTCAACGTTTTAGCTACCTACTAACCATGATTGATAGATTTACCCATTGGCCAGCGACTTTACCTCTTGGCAACATTACTTCAGATAAAGCCACTAATGATTTTATCCCTGCATGTATAAGAAATTATTTTGTTCCCAAAGAGCTAATTACTGATTGAAGTACCTACTACTCATCCGATCGTTTTGAAACTACATTGTGGTTCGTGTGTTGCACTTTACGCCGAAGACTGCCTGTCACCCAATTCTAACAGTATGGTAGAGAGAAAGCATGGGGAACTCAAATCAGCATTAATATCCTCGTCCATTAATGACAACTAGGTCAATAAATTACCTTTAGTCCTACATACTGTGTGTTCCCGTCCAGTGGATTGTGATTCGGACAGTCTTGAGGTGATGTGGCCTTCTTCTGGGGCAGGTGAGCTGTTGTGGTGTTTCTTCCACCACTTGTCTAGACGTGCCGGCAGAACGTCGTCTTGTACTTCGACGAATTCGCGCAGGAACGTGGCTATCTCTTTGAGTGCCGGTGGGAGCTTCTGTATGAAAAGTCGCATTAAGATTTCCTTGGGCAGGTTGAATTCCAAGGCTTTCTGCTCCACCTCACTAAATAGCTCAGAAGGCGTGCGGCAACCTAGGGACATCTGGCTCATTAATTCTGTAAGCCTGCCTTCTCGATCTGGTGTCAAGTGCTGCTTGACGGAGCGTTGCAAGCTCTGCCATGGCTGCGCACATGTGCCCTCAATGTATTGATGCAGAATATCTTTTAGTCCACGTCTGAAAGACATTAGGATCGTCTCCCAAGCCCTTAAAAATATTGAGCCATTGTCTGTTATGTTGGACATCTTGGCCAATAAAGTAACATCGTCGATCCACTCGTCAAGGTAGTCTGGATTAAATTGGCATATTTTATACTGTTTCCATGTGTTGGTGCTGCCTGTTGCTGGGCCCAACACAGGACTTATGTGTTTGAGTGTTGTCGAGAATAGATGGCAGTGTAACATCGGCCTCATCGGTCATCGTGCGCCTGTCTTCGAGCATTGTGGTCTCGAGAGGGTGTTTTTCTAAAATAGGTGTCTTAGAATTTACTTTCCTTCGTGGCATTCATCCAAAGTGCTTGAAGTTCTCAAAATCTTGATATTTATTAATTATTTGCTGGCTGTGAGTTCGACGAAAAGGGGCACCATTTATGAAGGTGTATTTTGCTTATGATCAATTCCCGGCATTTTCCCACAGGGTGATGTGAGAAGGCTAAATCGAATGATCACATATGAATTGTACACAATGTTGCATGTTAGCCAAATTGACCGTGCTCTAGACGGCAACAAAACGAAATACTTATTTAAATCAAGTTTGCGAGGTTGAAGTAAACATCAATCCCATTGTATTTAACAAGTCGTCGAACAACATAACAAAAGAATACCGCCAGTCGCAACGCACTGACGCGTTTCGACCTTCCTTGATCATCATCAGAGTACGACGGCAAACTGACTAGCGAGGATCAAACCGCATTGAATATACATGGAAATCAAATTTAGATATGCGGCTCTCACCTCTAGCAGTCTTGCATACATTGAACTTGACTGGAAATGTCGGCTGCACAATTTCTATGCAGTCACGAACATTAGCTGTTTGTAGCTTTCGCCACACACATATATATAGACAATACAATTACACAATAATTGATTGCGCGGATGGTGGTAAAAATTATTTAAATCAAGTTTGCGAGCTTGAAGTAAACACCAATCCCATTGTATTTAACCAGTCGTCGAACAACATAACAAAACTACCGCCAGCCGCAACGCACTGACGCCTTTCGACCTTCCTTGATCATCATCAGAGTACGACGGCAAACTGACTATCGAGGATCAAACCGCATTGAATATATATGGAAATCAAATTTAGATATGCGGCTCTCACTTCTAGCAGTCTTGCATACACAGAACTTGACTGGAAATGTTGGCTGCACAATTTCTATGCAGTCACGAACATAAGCTGTTTGTAGCTTCTGGCACATCTATATATATAGACAATACAATTACACAATAAATGATCGCGCGGATGGTGGTAAAAATTATTTTAAACAAGTTTGCGAGCTTGAAGTAAGCACAAAGCCCATTGTATAGAAATTGTGCGGCCGACATTTCCAATCAAGTTCAATGTATGTAAGACTACTAGAGATGAGAGCCGCATATCTAAATTTGATTTCCATGTATATTCAATGCGGTTTGATCCTCGCTAGTCAGTTTGCCGTCGTACTCTGATGATGATCAAGGAAGGTCGAAACGCGTCATTGCGTTGCGACTGGCGGTAGTTTTGTTATGTTGTTCGACGACTGGTTAAATACAATGGGATTGGTGTTTACTTCAAGCTCGCAAACTTGATTTAAATAATTTTTACCACCATCCGCGCAATCAATTATTGTGTAATTGTATTGTCTATATATATGTGTGTGGCGAAAGCTACAAACAGCTAATGTTCGTGACTGCATAGAAATTGTGCTGCCGACATTTCCAGTCAAGTTCAACATATGCAAGACTGCTAGATGTGAGAGCCGCATATCTAAATTTGATTTCCATTTATATTCAATGCGGTTTGATCCTCGCTAGTCAGTTTGCAGTTGTACTCTGATGATGATCAAGGAAGGTTGAAACGCGTCAATGCGTTGCGACTGGCGGTAGTTTTGTTATGTTGTTCGACGACTGGTTAAATACAATGGGATTGGTGTTTACTTCAAGCTCGCAAACTTGATTTTTCTAGTTCCGTATATAAAAATTTAAAAGAAATCTTAGATGGAGGCGTTTCTCTAAGCCTCTTTGGCAATTGATTGTAAATTTTGTAAATTTGAGCGTAACTTGCACACAAAATTCCCCACCAAATGAGGAGATATAGCCAAATGTCCAGATCTAGTTCCAACTTCATGACTCTTTCTTATTGAAATTCATATAGGCACCAGTCCACTGGTTCAAATGGAAAACATTTATTAAATAGCACATCCTCCGAAAGCATAAATTTTGCAGTGATACAAACTGTAATCTAGTGGCGTATATTGTGCAGGAGACAGGGATAATTTGTTTCACAACTTTTCTTAGCACAGCTTCTATTTTGCTTGTCAAACCCTTTTTAATGGATTCCAAGTAGCGGCAGCATATTCTAGTATCGGTCTTATCCAAGTTATATACATTAAAAATTTTTAAATATCATTTGATAAGCTATTTCTATTTATTAGTAACCATCTGATCTTAGCACTGCTTACTATCCTTTCAATATGTCTCTCAGCAGAAGCTGTACATTGAATAATTATGAATCATTAGTTAAGCATCAATAATCACAACATCATGAAAATAAACATAATTAAATTCAGTTCTATTACCTATTTCTAAAGCTCTCGTCTTTTTACTGTTTATTCTCAGCCCTAGTGTTATCAAATACCTACCTAGGTCATACAAATCTAGTGTCACATTATTTTTGTAAAAGTAGACATTTTTCGGATAAATTGGTAAAATTATTTTTAAATCATCAGCAAATTTGCAAACTCGACCGTTAAGGATCTTAGTTTTCAAATGTGCAAATAAGATTTCAAATATAATTGGCCCCAAACTTCCTCCTTGTGGAATTCCACTTGTTACATTCTTCGATTTTATTTCAAATAATTTAATTGAATACTCATTTTTCGATAATACAAGTAGTATCTGAGTAATTTAAAAATAATTCGATCAATATTCAATAAATTAATCGCCTTCAAAATAGCATCAAAAGATATAGAGCGAAAGCTTTTGAAAGATCTTTAAATACAATTAATGCATCTAACTTTTTCTCATCTAGTGTAGTTACATGTTTCCACATAGAAAGCATATTAGTAAAAGTAGATCTATCTTTCGTAAAGCCATGTTGACCAGTATCAGTCATTCTATTACGTTAAAAAATGAAGGGATAATAGAAATTAGTCTATAATCACTGGCGCACGTTGGCTTACTTACCTTTGGCAACGGTTTGGCTACTATCGTTAGAATATAGATAGGAAATTCCCCATCCTTCAAAATTCTTTTTCTGAAATTGCAGAGAGCATTCATAAAAGTTAAAGGTAATTGAAGTAGGTAATCAATCGATATACCAGGGTGATATTTTTGTTTTTCTGATTTTACTTTTACCGTTAATTTTATCAATGCATCACAGTCGATAACAAGTCCTGGTACTTGGTCACTCGAAAGATCAGTTGTTTCCATAAAATTTATTTCATTCTGTGGAATACATTTAAAATTGCCAAATACATCATCCAATTCACAGAGAAATTCACACTCAGTTTTATCCACAGGTAATATGAGCTTTAATTTCTCCATATATTTACTGTAGTCTGTGAGGAGTTTGTATCCTAGTCTAGGGTTACTCTTCAATTTACCCAAAGTGATTCCTTCTATGAGGCAAAGCGCAACGACCGAAGTGGGCGTGCTTATTGATTTCTATATTTCTCCAATTTTAACGGAGATCGGGTTTTGTTTTGTGTTTATTCTTAGATTCTCGCGATTTCTTGTCTAATTTCAGCTCTGGGATACACCTGAAATTTACTTACACTGTAGGAGGGATTGTAGTTATAGTAATAGCTTTTTCGGAGTAGCTGTCTATTTAGTAATTATTTCCCAAATTTTCATGGTGGTTGTTATCCCCACCCGTTCCATGATCAGTCCCTGACATTTTCCGAAAAGTGAAATAAGAAAATTTATCCGTTTTCAGACGTTTATCTGATGTTGTGGAGCAAAACATGAATCAATTCACAGTTACTCAAAATGGACCGTTCTCTAGACGGCAACAACATGATATATTGTCAACTTAATTATAACTCTTATACACAAGTGCTTATCTTGAACACAATCGTCTGAATCGTGATGAATTCATGTAAATGATTGAAAAATACGATAATATAAATCCACACTGAAAAAAAATTTAGTTTAAAGTCACTGGTAAATATTGTCACTGATAATTGATGGATAAAATCAAGTAAATAATAATGCAAAAAAAGTCAATAAATCCACATAGGCACTATAATCCACCGCATGTAACCTGCGTATTGCGCGCGGGTGTGTATATTTATTAAACAAAACCCTATTAATTACAATTAAATTTGCAGTTCAAGAAATCTCAATTACAACTGCTTGAAACTAACACAGATTGATTGCTAAAATCACAGTTAAGAGAAATATTGTGTAAGACCACAGTTAGACTACTTGACCTTAAAGAGAACTATATTTTTCAAAATTGAATTTCGTTCGGTTGTAACGCGAAGCTGTGTGTTACAATACAGTAACGTTGAAACAGAGGAAACAAATTCATCAGTGTTCATGATTTAAAAAACTTTTATAAACAATCATTATGATTAACTCTCTAAAAAGATTCCACTTGATTCTGGAACATTGCACGTGTGCATTCTCATAATTAAGTTTCTATGTTTGCTACTCAAGATGTTCTAATGTAAAATAATTTGTTTGAGAGCCAATACATTGAAATAGTTTACAACATCACAAATGTGTGATTTCACCGTTTCAATTTCTGAATATACATGATCCAAGCATTCCGAACCTCTTGATGATTCCTATATAATCTGCTTGAGATCATGATCAGAAAAAATAGATTATTTCACAGTTATGCAACCTATTAAAATCGCCTACCACCAAATTATAACCATGACCGACCAAAATAGATCGAAAAGAATTGGTAAATACTTGTAAACGCCCCGGCTTCAAGTAAATGCCGTACGACGTTACAAATTCGGTTAAGGTGCTCTGAATAGAGATTAGTTACTGATAGGGGGGCCATTAACAGGGCCTTGGTGGCGTTCTCGTAAGTTATATATATGTAAGTTGATGTTCGGTTCCTTGGGTGGACTCTAGTTGTGGTTCCTGCTGTTGTTATCACGATGTGGATAACTTCGTTGAAGTTCTGCATTAATTGGCTCGTCTTGCTGGTGGAAGAGCAACACGGTGAGTCACGGATGTTGCCAATTGTTGGTGAAACAAATCAATATCCAGCGTAGGTATTGACAGCCGACAGCACGCACAAGTGTAACACGAGGCAGAACGCAGATACGACCAACTGACTTGCATGGTAAATTACCGTGCTTAAATAGCATGCAATATGTCTACTTGCACACTATTGGTTAAACGTGGTTAGACGTGGTTAAACGGCAATTTCGCTTTTTCTCATTGGTGCAACGTAAATAAATTTGAATTTAATTTACGCAATATGTCGGCGATTGATTTGTGTCGTTACAACACTTTCTCTCTGAAAAAAAAGAAAAAAATATTCCTCTCTGCGAGGCTAGATAAGAAATGCATGACAGAGTTCGAACCAAGTTAAGCAAAAATATGATGAACCATAAGTGCTTGGCTTAAATATGCTTGTTGGTTGCTTCAACAATGATATGATGCCAGGTAACCACTAGGAATTGCTACACAAATTGTTAGCTCTAGTGGTCGGTCATAGCACGTGAGGCAAAATAGAGCAGTGTAAGTTTTTGGAGCCGCAGCGTGAAGATTTCGAGGTAAATCGCCTCTGAATTTGCCAGGTTTAAGTTAAAACCTAAGCAGGTTGGATCGTTGTCAATGTGTTTGTATTCGACCAAAGGAGCAAGAGTGCTCGACGATGTGGTCATGACATTTGTAGAGTGGTCTTTGTGCAATCGATAAAGTTGAGATATGCATTGAAAGTGGCCTGTACCATGATATGAAGCTGATCACTACTTAGTGTTGCTACACGAAAGCGTTAGCTCTAAGTAGCTGGTCATACCAAAATAGGCAGCGTAATGTCATGTGTGAGAAATACATTATAATGTAAAAATATATACATTAAAATCAAAGGTAACTGCATAAAAATATGTACACGAACATTGCCTCAGAGATGGCATAATACCAAAGAACTGTTAAAAATGCTACACAATTGTTAGCTAAGAACAGCTGGTTATGCCACGTGAGACAAATACGAAAAATAACGAAAGGTTAAAAAAATTTTGATAGTTAATGTTAATGTTTAAAAAAATCAATTACGCGTTATACAAATCAGGATATTGAGATTGTGAGCAGACGGAGCCTAAGACGTGTGTAGAAGGTTGAACGCTCTCAGGATCAGGTGGTTCGATAAACGGTTTCAACCTGTCTATGCTTACTGATGTCGGTGTAGTGCCTTGCATAATGATGAAGTATTTTGGTTGTCTGAGTAAAATCGGGTAAGGACCGCGATACTTGGGTTGTAGTGGTGCAACAGCATTATTGTTGCGAACGAGTACTCTCTTGCAGCTGTGGAGCTGTGGGTGAACGAAAACTGGACGAGGCGTGTGTCTCGGCTGCTGTTCGGACATGTTACCGAAATGAAGTCGAAGGCGGGTAGCTTCGTTTTGTAGGTCATCTTGTGCCGGTAGTAGACGTGGGAGCTGACTAGGCAGGCGTAGATCCATGCCATACAAGAGTTGTGACGCAGACGTTTTAATGGATTCACGAGTACGGGAACGCATGGCAAGCAGAACTAAAGGTAGTGCATCGACCCAGTTGTCATTAATGGACGAGGATGCTAAAGCTGCTTTGAGTTCCCTATGCATTCTCTCTACCATGCCATTAGCTTGGGGATGGTAGGCAGTCGTCTGGCGTAAGATGCATCCCATGTACCGCAGGGTGGTTTTGAAACGATCAGATGAGAAGCAAGTGCCTCTGTCCGTGATGACCTCATTGGGAACACCATAATTGGATATCCATGCAGAGATAAAACCGTTAGTTACTTCGTCTGCAGAAATGGTGCCAAGAGGTAATGCCGCAGGCCACCGTATAAATCTATCGATCATAGTTAGAAGGTAGCTGAAACCTTGAACCTTTGTCAGATGAACTATGTCGATGTGGACCATGGCTAGGCGAGAAGTAGATCGAAAATGTTGCAACTTAGAACGAGTGTGTCGTGTGATCTTGTTTTTCTGACAAATAGCACACTCTGAGACCCATCGTTTAACATTCTGCCTAAGTCTCTGACCCCAGAAACGATCTGTAAGAAGTCGGACAGTCGCTTGGCTTCCTGGGTGAGAAATTGAGTGAATTGAAACGAAAACTTTTCTCTGAAGGCTGGTCGGCAGAACTGGCTTGTTGGGCTGCGTACCCGTGAAGTAAACAATTGGTAAGCCTTCCCACAGACGGCATATGAACTTGGTTGGGTGACGGGCTATTGATCTTTGAATGTGAATGTCACCGCGTTGTTCAGTTCGCAGGAGAGTTGGCGTTAGTGCAGGTTCACTGAGTGCCACGGATTTGACAGTGAATGGTGACGGCGAAGGTGGTTGTAGAGAGACGTCTGGCCTGGACAGGGCATCTGCAATGAAGTTCTGTTTGCCCTTGACGTGAAAGACGTCAAATTGCCATTCGCTTAGACGAGAAAGCTGTCTTTCCACTCTGGCAGGGTACTTGGCGATAGATGATGTTGCGTTTCGAAGTGCGCTAACTAGTGGTGCATGATCTGTGAAAACAACAAATCTGCTACTGCCAATGATGCTGATAAAATGGCGCACTGCGTCGTGGATGGCGAGAAGTTCTCGGCCGAAAGTGTCGTACCTCGTTTCTACTGGTTGGAGAGTACGCGAGTAGAAACTGATAGGCTTCCGAACTCCGTCGATCTCTTGTTCCAACGTGGCTCCAATAGCGAATTCAGAAGCATCTGTCGTGAGTAGAAATGGCTTTTCGAAATCTGGATGCGTTAGCATTGTGGCATTTGCTAACGAGTTGATGGCAAGTCGAAGTAATTCCTCGTCTTCGGATGACCAAGCAATGATGGAATTCTTGCTAAGTCCTTTTCGGTTCCGCAGGTGCCTGCACAAAGGATAAAGTTGTTTTGAAAGGCCCGGAAGGAACTTGCGATAATAGTTTAGTACTCCCAGGATTTTCTGCAAATCGCTCAAAGTCCTTGGTGACTTGATATTCTTGATTGAATTCGTCTTTGACGGCAACGGTTGAATACCTTGGGCCGTGATACGATGCCCTAAGAAGTCGACGGATGAAGTTGCAATCTGCGTCTTGTCACAGTTGATCTTGAGTCCGTGGTTGGATAAGCGTGAGAGGACATTTCGTGGATGTTTCACATGAGATTCTAGATCTGGACTGAATACCATAATGTCATCGGAATATGACATACAATAAGCAGAGTCGTCGCGAAGTATGTTGTCTATGAATCTTTGAAATGTCTGAGTAGCACACTTAAGTCCAAAAGGCATGTAAAGATATTCAAAAAGGCCAAATGGAGTGATGACTGCAGTTTTCTCGATATCCTCTGGTGCTACCGGTATGAATTTAGCTTACGGTAGTCTCCACAGGCTCTGTACGATCCGTTTGATTTAGAGACTAAGTGCAGTGGTGACGACCATGAATTTTTCGATTTTCTGATGATTCCCTCTTCCAAAAGCCTTGAGAATTCTTCTTGGGGAGCTTTCAGCTTAGCAGGGGCGAGTGGTCGCTTCTTGAATGCAATAGGTTGTCCTTCTGTGACGATATGATGCATCGTGTTGGAGACTCGTAGCTCTGACTTGTTAAGATCGAAAAGCAATTATTATTTTCGAAGAGCTGCTGATATCTCTGCTGAATGACGCACTGGGGTTGACTGAATGACCTGTAACTCCAAACGCTCGGAGGCAAGTGTCCAAAAATTTTGTTCAATTCCTGTGGAGGGGTCGATGATCTTTTGATTGGCAAGATCAACAATGAGCCGAAATTTTAGAAGGAAATCAAGGCCTATTATATTATGTGAGACCTTGGCAATGATGAAGTTGTGGGAAAATTCACGTCGTAGACCTATGTTGAGTGTGCGGTATTGGCAGCCATAATGTTGGTATGGGCTCGCCTGTAGCTGTTGCGAGAAGAACGCCTAGCGACATCTCGGCCATTGAATCACCTTTGAGAACTGAGACTGCCGCACCTTTGTCTACGATAAACTCTTCGCCAGTTTTGAAATCAAGAAGGTGCAGAAGTTCGTTGGGCTGTTTGGCCGGGTCATGCAAACAAATAGGCTGGTGATTGCGACCGGCGTTGTCCGTTTGGTTCTCTATGTGAAAAATTCGGCGTGGACGAAAAGAGTCGACAGGGATGTCGGATTGTAGTTGGCTTCTTCCCTGTAGCGCCGTTGATGCCGTTGATGTGCAGAAAGTACGGTCTTCTACTTCCTGCGCCAGACGTTTCCCGATACTGATGCACCCTTGTGCCTGCGGTCTGTTGTCCTCTCCGTCAGCTGTGGAAATTGACACTCATTCGGAAATTCTTCGGAACGACAAAGACAAACTTGGCAAGCATAAAAAACTTCTGGTGGTTATAACACCAGTTCTTTGGGGCATATTTATTGAAGGATTGCGGAGATCTCGATCGCCGCCTACCATTATAATTTGACTTGGAAACGAATTTTGGTCGAGCATTCACTTGATTTAGATCGGATTTGGTAATGGCCAATCCTTATAGAACTTTGGCCATGTTCGCCACTGTTCTCTCTAAAGAGGAGATTCTATCATCTTGCGGGGGTGAAGAAAAGGATGATGGATTCACTTTGGGTTCCAAAACCCTATATTCTAACTCACATCTCTCAGATAAGTCATCTATAGAGAGAGTGTTGGGGAGCTGTCTGGCAAAGAGTTTTAATGTTTGGGGAAGATTGTTAGTAAAAACAACCTTAGCCTCATGGTCAGAAATGTTGGTTTTATACCAACGTTTCCGTAATTCCCTCAGTATTTCTATGGGGCCAAGATTTGGCATATCTAACTGCGCATATTTGTTTATTATCTGCTCAGTTTCCGTGGGTCCAAGCAAGGATTCTACCTCGTTTTGTAGGCCCAAAATGGGATTAGGTAGCTTCCTAATGGCCTCAAGCTTAGGATAATCCGTCGCTGCAATTCAGAAGGTAGTTTAGCAAAAAATTTCGACAGTTTTTGATGACTGTCATAATCAGGAAACGGGGAGAAAGCGGAGTCTACGCGCATAAAGAATAGCTCACTATCTCCATCCCAAACAGGAACATCAATATCTAAAATTGGACCTGACATTTTAACAATCTTACGGGATCTTAAAAGCATAAATTTATAAGCTATATGAAAATGTATACTTAAACGAAACGCTTACCCACAAACAGCTTCCTCAGTTGAATGAGCCAATGTATTATTATTTTCCACAGTTGAATGAGCGCAGAACAGTAACTGCTTCCAAAAATTGAAATTATCCGCAAATTAGCCTGTCCAGTACGTACGGTGCCGTTTTGTACGTAGGAAAGACGAACAGATGCCCCGTATTATTATTATTATACCGCCCAAGAAAAATTCACCACAAATCCACGAATATATAGCCAACAGAATTCCCAGAAGACCACGATCACGGTAGATAAAACGCAAATCTTAATCGATTTTTATCCCAAATAGATGAAAAAGGAAGTCAATTTTATTTATACCAAAAAATCAGAACAATAATCAATATCCTGGCGCGGTCGCCAATTTTGTAAACGCCCCGGCTTCAAGTAAATGCCGTACGACGTTACAAACTCGGTTAAGGTGCTCTGAATAGAGATTAGTTACTGATAGGGGGCCCTTAACAGGGCCTTGGCGGCGTTCTCGTAAGTTATATATATGTAAGTTGATGTTCTGTTCCTTGGGTGGACTCTGGTTGTGGTTCCTGCTGTTGTTATCACGATGTGGATAACTTCGTTGAAGTTCTGCATTAATTGGCTCGTCTTGCTGGTTGAAGAGCAACACGGTGAGTCACGGATGTTGCCAATTGTTGGTGAAACAAATCAATATCCAGCGTAGGTATTGACAGCCGACAGCACACACATGTGTAACACGAGGCAGAACGCAGATACGACAACTGACTTGCATGGTAAATTACCGTGCTTAAATAGCATGCAATATGTCTACTTGCACACTATTGGTTAAACGTGGTTAAACGGCAATTTCGCTTTTTTCTCATTGGTGCAACCTAAATAAAATTGAATTTAATTTACGCAATATGTCGGCCATTAATTTGTGTCGTTACATACTTGATCATCATATAAACTAGCATACGTTGGTCTTTAAACCGCGGTTAATATCAGATCAATGACAGTATTATATTCACTAGAATGTAACTTCCGAACGCGTCAGTACGTGTGACTGACGGTAGTTTTGCTGTTATTCGACGACTGGTTTAATAAAATGGGATTGGTGTTCTTTTAAGGCTAGTAAATTTTATTTAAATAATTTATTATTTCCTCTAGGACGTCGTTGTAGCTATTTGCACCACACAATACTATATTTATGGATATAACCTTGATATATAACCTTGCACACTACTTCCAAACTCTTCAAATGGAACTCTCTGTTCTGCTACAAGACTAACAACCCTACTCTCCAACTCACGTTATTTAAGGTCTATGTCCTACCCTTTATTTCATACGCTGGCGAATTCTACTGTCCTTTCAATCTCGCCTCCTCGTATGCCATCGAACAGATCTCATACAGATTTCCAAAGCGAGTCTTCCCCCACAGCCAAAATTATCGGGAACGCCTGCTCCTGGCAAACCTTCTACCGCTTTGGTTTACCCGTCACCTTCGAGTCATTTCTTTTATCCATAAGATCACAACTTGCCCATCACTGTTCAACTTAGCTCATTCAAGTCACCACTAAGCCACACGTTCTAGCAACTCTTCTATCAAATCTAACCATACCCCCAATATATTTAAAAAACAATCTTATTTCCAAAGACAATAATGTCTTCAACGCTCTTCCCACAGAAATAAAGCTCCTACCCATGCTCATATTTAAAAAGGCGGCCCAGGTTGTGGGTGACCTCAACCTCTCCATGGTTAACTGGCAAAATCTAACTTCCGAAAGTCACCCACTGCTTCGACTCTTCGCGGACAACCTGTTAAACCAATTCGTGCACTTTCCTACCCGAGGGAACAACCAACTGGACTGTGTCCTCTCCAACAAAGAGGTGACTGATGTTCATTCTCGGGAGATCTTCCCTAATCTTGATCACTGTCAGGTATCCTTCCTCATACCTCTCTTATCCTTTACCCCTAGAGAAGACACCCAATCATTCAGGCGATTCACCAACTGGGAAGAGTTCCGCCGTCTCTGTGACGCCGTTAACTGGAGGTACATCTTTCACCCAAACAATGTCTCCTCATGCTTTTCCGAAGTCCATAACATCCTATCCTCCCACTTTAACTCCGCCACCTCTATTCAACACATACACGCGACGAATAAGTTGAACACTCTGTTTAAGGCACGCGCCAACCTCGCACGCAACTCTCGACTACGCACATCGTCACTTGCTCGCGCCCTCGCACTGCGACGTATCGATGGGCACATTAAACAGGTTATCAACAAACAAGCGCTCAACATCAAAAGACGCACCCGCTCAGCTCCTACCCCCGGACAAAGTTCGCTATCATCAAACACCAATTGCTGCAAAAGCCCAAAACCTCGTATATTAACTTCTCTCAGTCAAACGACTCCTGCTTCGCCGACGATTATTTGACTTACCTCCTCGACTCCTTTTCCACTCCCACTCCGCCTGCTGAGATGTTAGACAACGGAGACACCGAGAACCTACGCTGGTTCAACGTCTCACCGGCTTCCGTCGCCCAAGCAATTAAAGACATTAAATCTAAACACCAATTTGATCAATATGGTGTCTCGGTCAGCATGATTGTACTTCTTGGCTGGAATGTCTTCTCTCTGATTGCTGATGTTATTAACCATTGTCTCGAAACCACCTAGCTTCCCCCGGACTGGCTTAAGTCGACGATCTCTCTTATCCCTACAAACGGCACTTCATCGATCTCCTTATTTAAAGATCTTCGCCCCATTACTATCGACCCTTCTTTCACCAAAATCTTCGACATGGTCTTATACAACCTAATCTACTCCTTCAATAAGTCTCAGGAAAACTTCTATCTCCTCGATGATCAACATGATTTTTGAATGGCCGCTTCTCTTCCATCAACTTGGTTAGTATTCTCAATCATTGCTACTCCTCCTTCTCTAAAGGTCATGAGTGCACTCCCCTCTTCCTATATATATGCAAGGCTTTTGACTCGCTGTCATTTGCAGTAATTGAATCCGCCTTACTGAGAAACGGTTTTTGCGGAAACGTCCTCAATCTTATCAGTTACTATCTCCGAAACCGAAGTGGACTGTAAAAGTCGGCAATAGTCTCTCGAGGCCAGCCCTTATCCGATCCGGTGTTTCCCAGGGCTCCGTACTTGATCCTATTCTTTTCAACCTTACGCTCGCGCAAATACAGGTTGAAGAACACCTTTTCAAGCTGTTCAAATATGCGGATGACATGGTCATCGTATTCAGTAACCCGTCAGCATCCAACCCCTACTTACCCTTTATATCGGAGCTCTTATCCTCGCTCCACTCGCAGCTCAGCAGAATCGATCTCAAACTAAATCCCGCCAAGACTCGTCTAATGAAACTCTCCTCTGACCCATTCTGCTCTATCCCGGTTGCAAATTATCCTCTCGATATTGAAATAATAGATTCGGCCAAACACCTTGGTATTTATTTTTAAAAATCCCTAGACTTCTCCCCACACCTTTCGCACACTACTTCCAAACTTTTCAAATGGGCCCGTCTGATCTGTTTTAAGACTAAAAACCCCATTTTCCAACTCACGCTAATCAAGGTCTACGTTCTGCCTCTCATTTCATACGCTAGTGAATTCTACTGTCCTCTCACTCTTGCCTCCTCGTATACCATCGAACAGATATCCTCCAGATTTCTAAAGCGAGTCTTCCCCCAATGCCAAAATTATCGGGAACGCCTACTCCTGGTAAATCTTCTACCGCTTTTGTTTACCCGTCACCTTCCAGTCATTTTTTTTATCTATAAGATCACAGCTTGCTTACCACTCTCCAACTTTGCTTACCAAAGTCACCATTACGACACACGTTCTAGCAACTCTTCTATCCAAACTAACCATATCCCCACCATATTTAAAAAAATCTATCTCTTTTCCAAAGCCACTAGTGTCTTCAACGCTCTACCCACGGACATAAAGCTCCTACTCCAGCACGAATTTAAAAAGGCGGTCCATAAATACTTCAACAAACTTCTTTGTGATACGTCCGATTGGAAACGAAACTGGTTCCTTCTCAATCCATAACATTTCCTTCACCCCAGGCTATTCTCTTAACTGACTTCGGAGGGCGAAATCCCTCAGGCAGTCATCTAATTTTCCACTTTACCACTCTGGTTTTAAATGTTTCATTCTCGACTCACTGATACCACTTTTCAGCTCATTTTTCACCCAATCATATCCATATAGTGGCCACTTTTCCTGCGTTTTGCACATTAAATTCTTTTCCATCTTGTTTCAGCGGAAGACTGGAAACTCAACAGCCGTAGTGATCCACCAACGGTTTTCTTCGGACATCGACTCCCTTCGTCTTCCTTCAATCATAACCTCGTTCAACGGACGCCAGCGACACTGCAAGACTCACTTGCTTCAATCTAGTAGACTCCATCCAGGTCTATGCTATGCTCCATCAACTCAATCTCTACGACAAAGGACTCCATCGGTCGACGTCTGCTTCCGGTCCGCCATCATTTTCGATCTCACACTTGAACTTAACTGTCCGGACACAACCTACCCCGCTTGGACGCTCTGACACTTCATGGACTGAACTCCAATTGATCTTGTCTAGTCAAATGGAACTTCGTTTTTATTTTTTCCCACCAGATTGATGTTAATGATAACTTTTCCCTTCATCAACTCCTCCCCCTGCTATGAAATACTTTGCTAGTCACAATTCCATTACCTCCACATATCCTACCCTTGATTTGTTATTTCAATGGTCGGGTCAGTTGGCCTTTGATGCCAAATAAATGTATTATTATTATTATTATTATTATTATTATTATTATTATTATTATTATTATTATTATTATTATTATTATTATTATTATTATTATTATTATTATTATTATTATTTGTTGTTGTATTATTTACTCTCATATGCTCGATCACTAATTCTAAATAACTTTATTATATTCAGGTTTGAATATAAATTCAATTATATGCTGTTTGATTTTTGTTACTAAAAAATGTAATATATTATATTAGACAAATATTGAGATCTTTGTGTAGAAATTTAATTTTTTAATTTGATATAATTTTCACATGGTTGAAAGTGAAAAATTTAAATTCATTGCCAAGAACATAGATTCGGTAGAAATTGTTTGGGTATTAGAATCATTTTGTGAAATTTATTGACTAGCATTATCACACGATTTTTAAATAACAGCATGGGAGCAGTACTTTTGCCTATACATTTCAGTATTTTCAGGTTTTGGATAACCAATTCAAACTGTTAAAATTTCCGATGACTGGTAACCTTCAGCTCCTTTGCATCTCAAATTAATAGGTCGCTATCTTGTCCCCAGACTCACCTAAGTGAGACTGATCTTTAACACACTAGCGATAAAACTCTCTAAATTAAACGGTACTATTCGTTGCGTCGTCATATTTGAAAATTTGTAAAACTAAGTTCAACAGCATTTTCGGACAATCTATTCATAGAGTGCTTCAGAGTGACGAGACATATGAGTGTCATAAATTGTATTTAAATAAAACTTGGCTCCGTTTCAATCTTTCTTGCACCGACTGCAAACCTTTCCCCGGACATCGAGGTGATAGACTTAGTCGAACACTTAGGTATATCACGCGACTTCTATTTAAATCCTAACCAGGATATTGAAAAACTCTTCGAATGAGCCTCTCGAATTTGCTTCAAGAAACGAAAACCTACACGTAGTTATTTTGTTCAAAGATTATAAGTTGCCCCTCATATTCTATGCCAGTGAATATTACTGACTGGGTTTCTAATGTAATCCAAATTGGCATTTAAATAAACAGGTAATTTGCAGCCATCTTTTATCTCTATAATAATAATAAATATGTATATGCTGAGGTTATACAAGCCGACAATTCTTTATAAAGTAGTAGTCTATAAATTCTATTTTAAAAGCCGTTTCTTTGTGTTATGTCTTCTTCGTGGGATTGCTGCGGTCGTTCTAGCCGTATTCGGTTAACTGTACTTACGGTAGACGTAAATGGGCGTTCAATATAGAAAACAGATTATGCGGACGATTCGACTATTGGATAATGAAGCAATAGTACCAAACGTTTATTCTGTAATAACATGCTGTTATAAATGAAATTTATTCATGTTAATAGTGTTGATTTAAAATTAAATTAAGTACGATGAAGGACACTGGATTATTACTTCATTTCAATTTACTTGAATATGAGTAATCACTTGTTACTTTAGATATAATACTTCTTGACGGTGTGATCAATAAATGAATAACACGACAACAAAATTGACGGCCAAGATTCCGAGGGCATTCGATAATTAGTGACGTAAAATCGCTCTGCCGGGTGTTAATTTCTCAATTCGCTTTTTTGTGCTGGTCTTTTTGTTTTCGAATGACAATATATTATTTTCAAACAGAGAATTATGATAGATTTGATGGAATATCAACAGGGAAATAAGGTCTCTAAATGTCAACATAGTAGAGACAATAGAGAATCGGATCAAGGATGTCATTTAATTGCTAAAATTCGACTTTGGAAAATTCATTTTAAGCTAAATTCTGTAAGCTCCTTTTGAGCTATTATTATAAAATAGTTATGGATGTCGCTTTTTAGATTGATAATTAATGCTTATTGTTATACACCACAAATTTAAACCTTTAACGTTTGCATGTTAGGATATATACAAATATTTGAAATTTACACACCATGATTTGTACAATTGGGTAAGATCAATAAATCATTAATAATAAAAAAATTTTCTAAGTTCGTCTTACATTCATTAGATGGAACGTTTTGCCGAGTAGTAAAATCTTGTTTTGTATCCCATTAAAATTGCGGCCTAGAAATTATCAGACACAAAATTGTCATGCTCTGCTGAACAATGCTTTAATTCAGCCTTTTGGTAAGTCGGGGTAAAAAAATAACCGTCCAAATAATATCCATCATGTTACAATTCGATTTATTCGTCGCAAAAGTGTTCCGTACTCTATTTCTATAAACGCCATATTTCTTTTACTGCACATAAAAAGCATCTCATTGTTAATTTTATATTTCGCTGATCACAAAATAATATCCTCTACTTACTTTTATAATATAAATTTCATTTGTATTGACAATTTGACAATAATTTATAGCGCGAGTAGCGACAGAAATTATTTGAATAAAATATTTGTACTAAGTAAACGTCTAGCAAATTTGTAGTGAGACGCAGCATAATTAGTTTACCTTCAGCTGCACGTCCTTACGAGCTTCAGACTCCGTTGGTCATCACAGGAGCACAGCTGAATGGTAATGGGGAAATGGGCACTCCAATCAAGTCCCAACAATGTGAGAGCCTTAATTAAAATTTCCTTACATTCTTATAAATTGCGGTTCTACTCCCTTAATTAACTTTACAATCGTACTCTTCTAATAGCCAAGGAAGAATAACATCAGTGCGTTTAACTGGCTGTTATTCTTCCATGTTGCGCGACTGGTCGGAGGGAATTAGCTGTGCCTATTGCAAGTCTGCAAGCTTCGTTAAAAGATATGTTGACAACCTGATATTTTAGGCAAAGATTTAGCATTAGCAAAATAATTAGCGTAAAATTTGAGGAACTTTTAAAAAAAATTAAATGCATATTTTAAAACTATTTACCATATATATATATATATATATATATATATATATATATATATAGAAGCTGTAAAAAGAAAAGTTATGAAACAAATTAGTCCTATCGCCTGCACTATATACACCACTAGATTACAGTTCGTATCACTGCAAACTTTATGGTTTCGGAGGATGTGATATTGCATAAAAGTTTTCCATTTTAACCAGTGGACTGATGCCTATATGAATCCGATAAGAAAGAGTCATGAAATTGGAACTAGATCTGGACATTTGGCAATATCTCCTCCATTGGTGGGGAATGTTGCGAGCAAGTTATTCTCTTTTTCGAAAATCTACAAAATTTATAACCAATTGCCAAAGGGGCTTAGAGAAACGCCTCCATCTAAGATGTCTTATAAATTTTTATCTACTGAACTAGAAAAAGTCTACAATCCTGCTGATATTTTTTATTTTGATTATGATAATACTTTCTCATGGTTGAATAAAAGACAAGGATAATTGTTATCGGAAACAGAATTTCTTGAGATTTTTATTTCCAAGTTTTGTATTATTAAAATTGAAATGTTATGCATTATATCATCATGTTAGCCAACAATACATACAATCAATTGCTAGTCATGGTTCTCATTTTTTGCATAATGTTACACTCGATCTGTACCTTAATTTTTCCTATTTTGATGATAATTCTATTATTCCTTACAGCCGAACTTTCTGATATTGATATATTTTACAGTACAACTAGTGATATTTACTTATCTTTATGAGACTTATTGCACATTTTTATGTGAAACGATAACTTTTTTTTATATTGTACATTTTCCAATTTTATTATTTAGAATAGAATAGAATAGAATAGAATATCTTTATTTGGATTCAAACCACACATATTCCATCAAATAATAAAATTGGAAATTGTACAATATATAATAAAAAATTATCACATCACAATAATTGTGCAATTAATATCATGTAGATAGGTATATCTCACTAGTTGTACAATACAATATATCAATATCAGAAAGTTCGACTGAAAAGAATAATATATACATCGTCAAATTAGGAACAATTAAGGTATAATTCGAGTGTAACATTATGCAAAAATTGAGAACCATGACTAGCAATTGATTGTATGTAATGTTAACTAATTTGAAGAAATAGTTCATAACATTTAAATTATAATAATACAAAACTTGGAAATAAAAATCTCAAGAAAATCTGTTTCCGATAATAATTATCCTTGTCTTTTATTCAACCATGAGAAAGTATTATCATAATCAAAAAAATAAAAAATATCAGCAGGATTGCAGACTTTTTCAAGTTCAGTAGATAAAGTTTTAAAAGACATCTTAGATGGAGGCATTTCTCTAAGCCCCTTCGGCAATTGGTTATAAATTTTGTAGATTTTCGAGAAAGAGAATAACTTGCTCGCTACATTCCACACCAAAGGAGGAGATATTGCCAAATGTCCAGATCTAGTTCCAACTTCATGACTCTTTCTTATCGGAGTCATATAGGCACCAGTCCACTGGTTCAAATGTAAAACTTTTATACAATAACACATCCTCCGAAACCACAGTGATTGCAATGACACAAACTGTAATCTAAAGGCGTATATAGTGCAAGAAATAGGACTAATATGTTTCACAACCTTTCTTTGTACAGCTTCTATCTTATTGGTCAAACCCTTTTTTAATGGATTCCAAGTAGCGACATCATATTCTAGTACCGGTCTAATCCATATTATATACATTTGAAGTTTTATATCATTTGATAAGATATTTCGATTTATTAGTGCCCATCTTTTCTTGGCACTGCCTACTATACTTTCAATATGTCTCTCAGCATAAGCTGTACATTGAATAGTTATGCCTAAATCCTTAATTTCTTGCATAAGTTTAATCTCCAACACATCATTAAAAACAGCATCATGAAAATAAACATAATGAAAGTCTGTTCTGTTCCCTATTTTTAAAGCTTTCGTCTTTTTATTGTTTATTCTCAGCCCTAGTGTGATCAAATATTTACTCAAATCATACAAATCTAATGTCACATTATTTTTGGAGAATTCGACATTCTTTGGATCAATTGGGAAGATTATTTTTAAATCATCAGCGAATTTGCAAACTCGACCGTTAAGGATCTTAGTTTCCAAATTTGCAAATACAATTTTAAATAAAATTGGCCCCAAGCTTGATCCCTGTGGAACTCCACTCGTTACTCGTTTCGATTTTGATATCAAATCGTTTACTTGAATACTCATTCGTCGATTATATAGATAGTATTTAAGTCATCTAAAAATATTCGGATCAATATTCAACAAACTAATCGCATTCAAAATAGCATCAAAAGATATAGAGTCAAAAGCATTTGAGATATCTATAAATACAATTAATGCATCTTACTTATTCTCGTCTAATGTGATTACATGTTTCCACATGGAAAGCATATTAGTAGTTGTCGATCTACCTTTCGTAAAGCCATGTTGACATAGGTCAAAATCAGCCGGTAACATACGTTCTAAATGATTTAGTATCAATCGTTCTATTATCTTTAAAAACGAAGGGATAATAGAGATTAATCTATAATCACTGGCGCACGTTGGCTTACTAACTTTGGCAACGGCTTTGCTACTATCGTTAATATATCGATTGGTAATTTCCCATTCTTCAAAATTCTATTTATAAAGTTGCAGAGCACATTCCTAAATGTTAAGGGTAATTGAATCAGATTATCAATCGAAATACCAAGGTGATCTTTTTGTTTTTTTGATTTGATTTTTAACATCAATTTTATCAATTCATCACTGTCAATAACAAGTCCTGATTCCTGGTCTCCCAAAGGATCAGGTATTTCCATAAGATTTCTTTCATTCTGTGGATTACATATCAAATTGCCAAAAACATCATCCAATTCACAGAGAAATTCGTGCTCAGTTTTATCCACAGGTAATATAAGCTTTAACTTTTCCTTATATTTACTATAATCTGTGAGGAGTTTGTATCCTAGTCTAGGATTACTCTTCATTTTGGCCAAAATAATTCGTTCTGATCTTCGCCGAATTATCAGCAGTGATGAATTAATTTCGTTATCAATGAGATCTAACCTCATTTGTTTAATACTATAGATAAGACTACACTTTATTATATTATCTCGTTTAATTCTTAGTTTACACAATTTCCTATTAATTCGTTTCGGTATAATGTCCGTAAACATAGATGCCTGAAATAAAATAGATAATAACGATGAAACAGAAGAAACAAACTCGTCAGTGTTCAAGAAATAAAAACTTCCGTAATCAATCAGTAAGCTTAATTCTCTAAATAGATTCCAGTTGATTCTGGAACAGTGCACGTGTGCATTTTCAAAATTTAGTTTCTGTGTTTTGCTACTCAAGATGTTCCATTGTAGAATAATTTGTTTGTGATCCAATTCTTTGAAATAATTAACAACATCATAACTGTACGATTTCACCATTTCAGTTTCTAAGTATACATGATCTAAGCATTGCGAACCTCTAGTTGACTCATTTATAATCTGCTTGAGATCATGGTTAGAAAAAAAATTGGTTATTTCACAGTCCTGTAACTTATTTAAGTCACCTACCACCACATTATAGCCATGGCAGTCAAAGATAGATTGAAAAGAATTGGTAAATGTTTGATCATCAAATAAAGTAGCATACGGCGGTCTGTAAACCGCAGTTAAGATCAGATTATCAAATTGTATAGATAAGAAATCAATGATAGCATTATCATCACTAGTATGTAGAATTTTCGCCTTAAATATAGATTTACTATAAATGAGTACTCCTCCACCTCTTTTATCCAGCGATCTGTCTTTTCTATCTAAACAATAATCAACTTTTACTGATTCAGCTTTGTTGGCTTCTTTATTATGCGTTTCCCAGGTTTTGAGGCCATTCTTCCTCTCCCCCCGCTGTCCACAACATTTATTAATGATACATCGTTTTTTGATGTTGCGGTCTCAGAGGTTGCTTGATCAGGGGTTGGCAGCTTCCGTTCCTGGTTGTTTATTAACTTTTTTGCTTTAGCCAACTTTCGTTGGAGAAACGTTTTGTCCCGACCAATAAAAATGCTGCGAAAACTCAGACTCTCATCTTTCTTTTTGTTGATGGACTCAATTTGCATATTTGATGGATCATGTGTGGTTTGAATCCAAATAAAGATTGTAACGACACAAATCAATCGCCGACATATTGCGTAAATTAAATTCAAATTTATTTACGTTGCACCAATGAGAAAAAAGCGAAATTGCAGTTTAACCACGTTTAACCAATAATGTGCAAGTAGACATTATGCATGCTATTTAAGCACGGTAATTTACCATGCAAGTCAGTTGTGGCATTTGCATTCTACCTGCTTCACGCGTGTGCGTTCTGTCGGCTGTCAATACCAACGCTGGTGATTTGATAGTTTCACCAACAACTAACTACATCCGTGACTCATCTTGTTGCTGGATACCGGAGAGACGAGCCAATTGAGTGCAGGACCTGCAGGACACCATCCACAACGCAATTACAGCTCAACCACGGGAGCGACAACTCAACCGGAGTCCACCCAAGGCTCTAGGACATCTTCAACTCTGAAGACTTCAAGAGAACGCATTACCAGGCCCACTTAAGGGCCCCCATATCAGTAACTAATCTCTATTCAGAGCACCTTAACCGAGTTTGTAACGTCGTACGGCATTTACTCGAAGCCGGGGCGTTTACAAAAATTGGCGACCGCGCCAGGATATTGATTATTGTTCTGATTTTTTTGGTATAAATAAAATTGACTTCCTTTTTCATCTATTTGAGATAAATAGATTGACATTTGTGTTTTCTTTACCCTGATCGTGGTTTTCTGGGAAATCTGTTGGATATATATTCGTGGATTTGTGGGGATAATTATAATACATTGTCATCAAAGGCCAACGGGGCCTCTGTTTACATTTCCTACGTACGAAACGGCACCGTACGTACTCGACAAGCTCAATTTCGGATTTTTGGAAACAGTGACTTTTTTGTTCTGCGCTCACTCAACTGTGGAAGCTGTTTGTGGGTAAGCGTTTCGTTAAAGTTTATTTATACATTTTCATATTGCTTATAAATTTTTGCTTTTAAGATCCCGTAAGATTGTTAAAATGTCAGGTCCAATTTTAGATAATGATGTTCCTGTTTGGGATGGAGATAGTGAGCTATTTTTTATGCGCGTAGACTCCGCTTTCTCCCCGTTTCCTGATTATGACAGTCATCAAAAACTGTCGAAGGTTTTTGCTAAACTACCTTCTGAATTGCAGCGACGGATTTATCCTAAGCTTGAGGTCATTAGGAAGCTACCTAATCCCATTTGGGCCTACAAAACGAGGTAGAATCCTTGCTTGGACCCACGTAAACTGAGCAGATAATAAACAAATATGCGCAGTTAGATATGCCAAATCTTGGCCCCATCGAAATACTGAGGGAATTTCGGAAACGTTGGTATAAAACCAACATTTCTGACCATGAGGCTAAGGTTGTTTTTATTATCAATCTTCCCCAAACATTAAAACTCTTTGCCAGACAGCTCCCCAACATTCTCTCTATAGATGACTTATCTGGGAGATGTGAGTTAGAATATAGGGTTTTGGAACCCAAAGTGAATCCATCATCCTTTTCTTCACCCCCGCAAGATGATAGAATCTCCTCGTTAGAGAGAACAGTGGCGAACATGGACAAAGTTCTAGAAGGATTGGTCATTACCAAATCCGAGATAAATCAAGTGAATGCTCGACCAAAATTCGTTTCCAAGTCAAATTATAATGGTAGGCGGCGATCGAGATCTCCGCAATCCTTTAATAAATATGCTCCAAAGAACTGGTGTTATAACCACCAGAAGTTTTTTATGCTTGCCAAGTTTGTCTTTGTCGTTCCGAAGAATTTCCGAATGAGTGTCAATTTCCACAACTGACGGAGAGGACAACAGACCGCAGGCACAAGGGTGCATCAGTATCGGGAAACGTCTGGCGCAGGAAGTAGAAGACCGTACTTTCCGCACATCAACGGCATCAACGGCGCTACAGGGAAGAAGCCAACTACAATCCGACATCCCTGTCGACTCTTTTCGTCCACGCCGAATTTTTCACATAGAGAACTAAACAGACAATGCCGGTCGCAATCACCAGCCTACTTGTTTGCATGACCCGGCCAAACAGCCAAACGAACTTTTGCACCTTCTTGATTTCAAAACTGGCGAAGAGTTCATCGTAGACACAGGTGCGGCAGTCTCAGTTTTCAAAGGTGATTCAATGGCCAAGATGTCGCTAGGCGTTCTTCTCGCAACAGCTACAGGCGAGCCCATACCAACTTATGGCTGCCAATACCGCACACTCAACATAGGTCTTCGACGTGAATTTTCCCACAACTTCATCATTGCCAAGGTCTCACATAATATAATAGGCCTTGATTTCCTTCTAAAATTTCGGCTCATTAATGATCTTGCCAATCAAAAAATCATCGACCCCTCCACCGGACTTGAACAAAGCTTTTGGACACTTGCCTCCGAGCGTTTGGAGTTACAGGTCATTCAGCCAACCCCAGTGCATCATTCAGCAGAGATATCAGCAGCTCTTCGAAAATACAAATCGCTTTTCGATCTTAACAAGTCAGGGCTACGAGTCTCCAACACGATGCATCATATCGTCACAGAAGGACAACCTATTGCACTCAAGAAGCGACCACTGGCTCCTGCTAAGCTGAAAGCTGCCCAAGAAGAATTCTCAAGGCTTTTGGAAGAAGGAATCATCAGACCATCAATAAGTTCATGGGCGTCACCACTGCACTTAGTCTCAAAATCAAACGGATCGTACAGAGCCTGTGGAGACGACCGTAAGCTAAATTCAGTGACAAAATCTGATGCATATCCTATTCCAAATATCAACACTTTACTTGAAAACTCAACGGCAGCAATTTCTTCTCAGTGATTGACCTCAGACAAGCGTACCATCACATACCGGTAGCACCAGAAGATATCAAGAAAACTGCAGTCATCACTCCATTTGGCCTTTTTGAATATCTTTACATGCCTTTTGGACTTAAGTGTGTTACTCAGACATTTTAAAGATTCATAGACAACATACTTCGCGACGACTCTGCTTATTGTATGTCATATCTGGATGACATTATGGTATTCAGTCCAGATCTAGAATCTCATGCGAAACATCTACGAAATGTCCTCTCACGCTTATCCAACCACGGACTCAAGATCAACTGTGACAAAACGCAGATTGCAACTTCATCCGTCGACTTCTTAGGGCATCGTATCACGGCCCAAGGTATTCAACCGTTGCCGTCAAAGACGAATTCAATCAAGAATATAAAGTCACCAAGGACTGTGAGCGAGTTGCAGAAAATCCTGGGAGTACTAAACTATTATCGCAAGTTCCTTCCGGGCCTTTCAAAACAACTTTATCCTTTGTGCAGGCACCTGCGAAACCGAAAAGGACTTAGCAAGAATTCCATCATTGCTTGGTCATCCGAAGACGAGGAATTACTTCGACTTGCCATCAACTCATTAGCAAATGCCACAATAATAACACATCCAGATTTCGAAAAGCCATTTCTACTCACGACAGATGCTTCTGAATTCGCTATTGGAGCCACTTTGGAACAAGAGATCGACGGAGTTCGGAAGCCTATCAGTTTCTACTCGCGTACTCTCCAACCAGTAGAAACGAGGTACGACACTTTCGGCCGAGAACTTCTCGCCATCGACGACGCAGTGCGCCATTTTATCAGCATCATTGGCAGTAGCAGATTTGTTGTTTTCACAGATCATGCACCACTAGTTAGCGCACTTCGAAACGCAACTTCATCTATCGCCAAGTAACCTGCCAGAGTGGAAAGACAGCTTTCTCGTCTAAGCGAATGGCAATTTGACGTCTTTCACGTCAAGGGCAAACAGAACTTCATTGCAGATGCCCTGTCCAGGCCAGACGTCTCGCTACAACCACCTTCGCCGTCACCATTCACTGTCAACTCCGTGGCACTCAGTGTACCTGCACTAACGCCAACTCTCCGGTGAACGGAACAACGCGGTGACATTCACATTCAAAGATCAATAGCCCGTCACCCAACCAAGTTCATATGCCGTCTGTGATAAGGCTTACCAATTGTTGACTTCACGGGTACGCAGCCCAACAAGCCAGTTCTGCCGACCAGCCTTCAGAGAAAAGTTTTCGATTCAATTCACTCAATTTCTCACCTAGGAAGCCAAGCGACTGTCCGACTTCTTACAGATCGTTTCTGGGGTCACAGACTTAGGCAGAATGTTAAACGATGGGTCTCCGAGTGTGCTATTTGTCAGAAAAACAAGATCACACGACACACTCGTTCTAAGTTGCAACATTTTCGATCTACTTCTCGCCAAGCCATCGTCCACATCAACATAGTTCATCTGACATAGGTTCAAGGTTTCAGCTACCTTCTAACTATGATCGATAGATTTACACGGTGGCCTGCGGCATTACCTCTTGGCACCATTTCTGCAGACGAAGTAACTAATGGTTTTATCTCTGCATGGATATCCAATTACGGTGTTCCCAATGAGGTCATCACGGACAGAGGCACTTGCTCCTCATCTGATCGTTTCAAAACCACCTTGCGGTACATGGGATGCATCTTACGCCAGACGACTGCCTACCATCCCCAAGCTAATGGCATGGTAGAGAGAATGCATTGGGAACTCAAAGCAGCTTTAGCATCCTCGTCCATTAATGGCAACTGGGTCGATGCACTACCTTTAGTTCTGCTTGCCATGCGTTCCCGTACTCGTGAATCCATTGAAACGTCTGCGTCACAACTCTTGTATGGCATGGATCTACGTCTGCCTAGTCAGCTCCCACGTCTACTACCGGCACAAGATGACCCACAAGACGAAGCTACCCGCCTTCGACTTCATTTCGGTAACATGTCCGAACAGCGGCCGAGACACACGCCTCGTCCAGTCTTCGTTCACCCACAGCTCCACAGCTGCAAGAGAGTTCTCGTTCGCAACAATAATGCTGTTGCACCACTACAACCCAAGTATCGCGGTCCTTACCCGATTTTGCTCAAACAACCAAAATACTTCATCATTATGCAAGGCGCTACACCGACATCAGTAAGCATAGACAGGTTGAAACTGTTTATCGAACCACCTGATCCTGAGAGCGTTCAACCTTCTACACACGTCTCAGGCTCCATCTGCCCACAATCTCAATAACCTGCTTTGTATAACGCGTAATTAATTTTTTTTAAACATTAACATTAACTATAAAAATTTTTAACCTTACGTTATTTTTCGTATTTGTCTCACGTGGCATAACCAGCTGTTCTTAGCTAACAATTGTGTAGCATTTTTGAACAGTTCTTTGGTATTATGCCATCTCTGAGGCAATGTTCGTGTACATAGTTTTATGCAGTTACCTTTGATTTTAATGTATATATTTTTACATTATAATGTATTTCTCTCACATGACATTACACTGCCTATTTTGGTATGACCAGCTACTTAGAGCTAACGCTTTCGTGTAGCAACACTAAGTAGTGAACAGCTACATATCATGGTACAGGCCACTTTCAATGCATATCTCAACTTTATCAATTGCACAAAGACCACTCTACAAATGTCATGACCACAACGTCGAGCACTCTAGCTCCTTTGGTCGTATACAAACACATTGACAACGATCCAACCTGCTTAGGTTTTAACTTAAACCTGGCAAATTCAGAGGCGATTTACCTCTAAATCTTCACGCTGCGGCTCCAAAAACTTACACTGCTCTATTTTGCCTCACGTGCTATGACCGACCACTAGAGCTAACAATTTGTGTAGCAATTCCTAGTGGTTACCTGGCATCATATCATTGTTGAAGCAACTAACAAGCATATTTAAGCCCAGCACTTATGGTTCATCATATTTTTGCTTAACTTGGTTCGAACTCTGTCATGCATTTCTTATCTAGCCTCGCAGAGAGGAATTTTTTTTCTTTTTTTTCAGAGAGGAAAGTGTTGTAACAACACAAATCAATCGCTGACATATTGCGTAAATTAAATTCAAATTTATTTACGTTGCACCAATGAGAAAAAAGCGAAATTGCCGTTTAACCACGTTTAACCAATAGTGTGCAAGTAGACATATTGCATGCTATTTAAGCACGGTAATTTACCATGCAAGTCAGTTGTGGCATTTGCATTCTACCTGCTTCACGCGTGTGCGTTCTGTCGGCTGTCAATACCTACGCTGGTGATTTGATAGTTTCACCAACAACTAACTACATCCGTGACTCATCTTGTTGCGGGATACCGGAGAGACGAGCCAATTAAGTGCAGAACCTGCAAGACGCTATCCACAACGCGATTACAGCTCAACCACGGGAGCGACAATTCAACCAGAGTCCACCCAATGCTCTAGGACATCTTCAAACTCTGAAGACTTCAAGAGAACGCATTACCAGGCCCTCTTAAGGGCCCCCATATCAGTAACTAATCTCTATTCAGAGCACCTTAACCGAGTTTGTAACGTCGTACGGCATTTACTTGAAGCCGGGGCGTTTACAAAATTAAGAATAAAAATATAACATGCTGTAACGCTTTGAATAACGATTTTACAACATTTTATACAAAAATTATACAACACAATTATGTCTTGGTCCCGGAAGAACGCCGTTAAATTTTGTGGAGGAAGATAAATCCTCCGCCAAATGTAAAATAACATTTAACTGATAAATTTAAACCACCATGGCTGATTGTAACGAATTTTATTTAAAAAGAAATTTTTCTTTTATTTTCCAGAACATTCTTTGTTTAAATACTTGACTTTGAATTGTGTGCCATTTTCAGTTTCGAGTGTCACGCACCTCGACGGGTTGTATCATCTGTTGGTTTGCTGCAATTTTCACATTTTTTCTCTATTAAAAAAGGATACATATTAACAATATATTTCTGCTATAACTGGCTTACATTCTGTTATTGAAGCACACATAGAAGGGACGTTCTGGAACAGGTGATTTGATTATTCTGTTGTTCACGTATATCTCCTTCCAGATTATTTGTTCGGGAGTTTGAGCGAGACAACTTTCGCATTCCGATTGCCTAACATTAAGTGTCGATTTAATTATTAAACTAACCAGACATGGAGGCTGACATTAAATTTGAGGACACAAGTAGGTTAGTACAGGATATTGCGGATTTGAATATAGCAGATGCGAATGGAAATATAAGCATATCAGACTCTACTGTAAATTTTAGGACTTCAAGCGATCTGGCATCTATGGGGCTCTCAGACACGAATAGGTTAAGGGCCTCTACAAAATTTGGCGACCGCGCCAGTCCAATAATTTTAAGTCTACCGCAGTACAAATCTGAAAAGCATTCAAGTTGGGTCGGAGATGCCCAAATGATATTTAGTGCTTATAATATTGTAAATCCTATGGAGAAATTTGTTGCAGCATGGATGGCATTGCCTGAAAATTTCCGAAATGCCTTGGAAAATTTCAGAGACGGAACTGTGGAAGAAAACCCGTACAAAGCATTTGAGTTATTAATGGCTGAATTTCAACAGAGACATCAGCCTGGACGATCGGCGCAAATGTGCGAATTATTACGCTTAGAAAAAATGGGGCGTCAATTACCGTCTGACTTTTACGAACGCCTTTGCACAAAAGCTTCCAGGTTGAATATATCCAGAGATGTAGTGAACTCCATTTTCACAGCTGAGCTACCAATTAGGCTTAGAACCACATTGGAAGTATTTGACACTATGAGAATTGATTGGTCAACAAAACTCAAAGGGTTAGACGGCGTGTATAAACAGCAGGAACCACAAGTACATGCTGTAATAGCAGATTCTGTGACGATGCAGCCAGTTAGGGCAGATGCCGAAAACAACCTGACTATACAAGAAACCTTGCGTTTCTTATGTAGAGAAGTTGCTAGTTTACGTAGTGACATTTCGCAACTTCAGAGTCAGGATAGGTATACTAGACTTCGAGGGAGTCACTCGCATCAACGTGTCGAAGGGCCACGTGGATGGTGTAAGGCACATTGCGAGTACGGACGCAGTGCGAAGTGCCAAGGTGAAAATTGTATATACCCGCGATTAGGTGGACCCAGATGGAAAGGAAGCACTAAACCGGTAGAGAGAAATCCATCATCAGGAAAAGGACAAAACCCCCACTAGTAGGAGCCGTAGGGCGGGTTCCATTGCGAAGGCTCCCAGATATGCCTTTAAAAGGCATACTTAAGGCAAAGGTTGAGAAATGCGACAGGACCAATTAGCACCGATACAGAAGGCAAGAGAGTCCGATTCTCACTAAGCGGAGATCTGGAAAACATTGCCGGATTATCCAGCAACAAGTTCATTATTAAAGATGAATTATCTGGATTAGAATTTCTCATCGATACGGGTGCTGAGGTAAGCGTAGTTAGATCAGACGTGGTGGAAGCAGATTGCCCCACATTTGATTATCAACTATGGGCCGCTAACGGTAGTCCGATAGGAGTGAAAGGGATGAAAGAAATGGCGATAACGTTAGGCCAGAAATCTTCATTCCGATGGAATTTTCTAGTAGCCGATATCAGGGACCATATCAATGACATGGATTTCTTGACACATTTCAAGCTGACATTAGACCTCAAGGCTAGGACTATCACAGAAGGCGTAGGGATATCAACACCTACCGAGTCCAACACGTCGGCAGTTAGAACAGTCCATTTACCTCGTCCAACGGTCGCACATGACTTTGCCGTTATAATCGATAAGCACCTAGCAGTGTTTCAAAATTTCAGTTCCAAAAGGATAGGTTTAAAGACAGGATTAGAACACCAGATAGAATTGGTGGCTCCGTTGCCTTGTTCACCAAAGGCTCAACCATTGGCACAACACAAGCAACAGGTTGCTTTGTCAGAATTTCACCAATTGCGCGAAAAGGGGATTTGTAGAAGGTCAAATTCCAATTTTGCTTTCCCAATAGTGGTAGTTCCCAAACCTGAACCGTGTCAATGGAGGGTTTGTGGAAATCATCGTCTATTAAACTCAATGACGAAGGGTGATTCTTATCCTTTACTCCGAGATATAATGGGATATGAAGTTTATTCAACTTTAGATCTACAGAAAGCGTACTATCAGATACCAATGGAGGAAAGTTCGATACCACTCACCGCAGTCAGATTTCCACGAGGGGATCGCATGAATTTCTTCGAATGCCTTTTGGTTTGAAGAACGCCAGTCAGACATTCCAGCGTTTGGCTGAAGAAATCCTTCAGAGTTGTCCATTTGCGAGGGTATATATAGAAGTCTTGGCCTATAAACTTGAGTCCAGAAGACCGAGAAAAATTCCAAAAGGCCAAGGAAATGTTAAGTGACGTAACCACATTAGCACCTGTAGATTGGGAAAACCCTTTCGAGCTAATCACAGATGCCTCAGATGTTGCATTAGGGGCAGTGCTACAGCAAAGAGATCAGGACGTAGTAAGACCGATTGGGTCTTATAGCCGTAAGCTTAATGATCGAGAAAAACGTTATGATACGTTTGGCAAAGAGCTTCTAGCAGTGTATGCCGCAGTGCTACACTTCGAGCATTACTTAGACGGACATAAGTTTAAGTTATTGACCGATCATAAGCCATTGATCAGCATACTTGGTAAAACAGCTAGGCTTAATTACTCTCGTAGAGTGAATTCCCAAATAACACGGTTAGCAGAGTTTGATTTCACAGTGTCTCATATATATTTTATTTGTCGGGTGAAACGCATCGACCGGAGAGAGCGTGTTTGCGGGTCTTCAACTCTTTCTCTAATTTCGAAGGATATCGGGTTTTATTTTGTTTTTAATTTCAGATTCTCGGGATTTTTTGTCTGATCTCATTTTTAGTTTACACCAGGAATCTACCTACACACATTTTTTTCGGATTTTACCTTCAGTTTTCAAGGATCTTTTCCTAACCCACCCGATTTCCATTTTTATTTTTATTTTTGAAATTTTAATACCCATTCTTTTCTTTTTTTCCTCTCATCAATATTTCTGCTCTTCTATCTCACTCCACCATGAACCAGCCCTCGTCGCAAGCCCCCATCTCCCCGTTCATCACCCAAAAGCTTATCTCTAACATCACTGACCTCCAACAGCAAATGGCGGACATCTCAGGATTAATTGGAGCCCTGACAGGCAACCTTTCATTATCCCCTTTTCAACCCCATTTGTTGCGTCAAGCTGATGCGTTTCTGAATGGAGTAGCCAGGGAGGTTGCCCTGAGAAATCATAACAAGAGAAACATCTTCTTATGGTCCCCGCTCTCACCTCTCTCTAAGGATGCTCTGGCCTCTGATATGATCAGCCAACTAGGAGACAACTTTAACCACCTTAAAGAGATCTCCTCGGGGAAGGGTCAAGCATTTATTCTCTCCTCACATAAAAGACTATCTGACGATGAGCTTCGTCACCTCAAACTGCACTCGCCCACTTTTGCATCCGGGAAAGTCAAACTAAAGCGAGATCATACGCTACTACAGAGGACCCTCGAGAAAGCCCAAACACATCAACCCGACACCACCCACCCACCTCCAGCTCATCGCGCCTTTCCGGGATGGAGCAATCCAAAGAAAAGCCGCTCTGTTCACGGCGGTATCCTCGGTGATGCACCTTCCTCCAGACCACCCCTGCTGACTCCCTCCCGATTTGAAGGCCTCTCTCTCACTTTTAGCCCTTACTCCGCAACCAGCCCTCCCTCCTAGTCTCAAGCTCTACCACGTCGCCGAGGCCGACCACGCCGCGCCAAGCCTCCTAACAACGAAACCTCTCTCCCTAGTTCGTCCGCAAGGTCCACATATCCACGACAAGCTATTCCTGGGACGGATGCCACCACCCGGAGACCGAACAAACGTAGGTCTGCCAAGGCCATTCGGGAATTTGACCCAGCCCCAACAACCTCATCTCCCGCTATTGATACCATTATCGACCCCACCCAGGACTGCAGCGTCTCAGCTCCTGATCAGTCACTGTCCCCGCTCTCCCCATCATCGCAGCTTCAGAGTGCCCCCTCGAGCCTAGACTTCTCGCCCCCTGTTGCTTTCAAACCCTCCAACTACCTCACCCACCTGACAAACGAGGGACAAAAGAAATCCACATCGATGCTGACCACTCCATCCTTGTCAATGAGCGGTCAGTCACCCTCATCAGCCCTAGATCTCGTCCCGCCCGCCAGCGGAAAGCCCCCGCACGGTTCTTCTCCCCGATCTAACCATCCCTCTCTCAGAGCGCTCTCCGCAATTCTCATCAATTGCAGATCACTTACGCCAAAAATCAATCATCTGCGAGCTTTTCTATCCTCTAACGAGATAGACATCTGCTTTCTTGTTAAGACCTGGCTGTCCCCCTCCATCCACTGTGATGATCTCTTCCTCATTCACGGATACACGTTCCTTTGTAGCGACAGAACTGTCGGTCGCGGGGGTGGCCTAGCCGCCTATGTCCGATCCCTCTTTATGCCCAAACGCTTATCGATATCGAACTCTCAAGGATTGGAATTTTTCTCGTTTCAGCTACTAATCCATAACCAAAGCATATCTACATGCGTTGTCTACAGACCCCCTAATCTCTCACTCATCGACGACACTCGCGGGACCCAACTCCTTTCTACTTTCTTCTCTCTACACTCTGATCGGTACGTCGTTGTGGGTGATCTCAACCTCCCCTTGGCTAACTGGCATAACCTAGCTTCGGAAAGTCACCCACTGCTTCGACTCTTCGCGGACAACTTGCTACATCAATTTGTGCACTTCCCGACCCAAGGGCACAACCAGCTGGATTGTGTACTCTCCAACAACAAGGTGACCGATGTTCACTCTCGGGAGATCTTCCCTAATCTTGATCACTGCCAGGTATCCTTCCTCTTACCTCTCTTATCCTTCACCCTTCGAGAAGACACACATTCGTTCAGGCGATTCACCAATTGGGAAGAGTTCCGCCGACTCTGTGACGCTGTTAACTGGAGGGACCTCTTTCTCCCAAACAACCTCTCCTCGTGCTTTTCCGAAGTTCATAACATCCTATCCTCCCACTACAACTCCGCCACCTCTATTCAAAACGTACATTCGACGAATAGGTTGAACGCTCTGTTTAAGGCACGGGACAACCTAGCACGCAGCTCTCGTCTACGCACTTCGTCACTTGCCCGCGCCCTCGCTCTGAGACGCCTTGATGGACACATTAATCAGGCTATCAACAAACAAGCGCTCCACATCGAAAGACGCATATGCTCAGCTCCTAACCCCCGGGCAAAATTCGCCATCATCAAACACCAATTGTTGCAAAAGCCCAAAACCTCGTATATTAACTTCTCTCAGTCAGACGACCTCTGCTTCGCTAACGATTATCTGACTCACCTTCTCGACTCATTTTCCACTCCCACTCCGCCTGTTGAGATGTTAGACAACGGAAACTCCGAGAACCTACGCTGGTTCTACGTCTCTCCGGCTTCCGTCGCCCAAGCAGTTAAAGACATTAAATCTAAACACCTATTTGATCAATACGGTGTCTCGGTCAGCATGATTGCTCTGCTTGGCTGGAACGTCTTCTCTCTAATTGCAGATGTTATTAATCATTGTCTCGAAACCATCTATCTTCCCCCGGACTGGCTTTGCTCGACGATCTCTCCTATCCCCAAAAATGGCACTTCCTCGATCTCATCATTTAAAGATCTCCGCCCCATTACCATCGTACCTTCTTTCACCAAAATCTTCGACCGGATCTTATACAACCTAATCTACCCTTTCATTAAGTCTCATGTTAACTTCCACCTCCTTGATGATCAACATGGATTTCTGAACGGCCGCTCATCTTCCACCAACTTAGTTAGTGTTCTCGATCACTGCTACTCTTCTTTCTCTAAAGGGCTTCAGTGCACCCTCCTCTTCCTAGATATATCCAAGGCTTTTGACTCGCTGTCATTTTCAGCAATCGAATCTGCCTTAATGAGAAGCGGTATCTGCGGCAACGTTCTCAATCTTATCAGTTATTATCTTCGAAACCGATATGCGACAGTAAAAGTTGGCAGTAGTCACTCGAGGCCAACCCATGTCCGATCCGGTGTTCCCCAGGGCTCCGTACTTGGTCCCATTCTCTTCAACCTTACACTCGCACACATACAGGTTGAAGACAATCTTTTCAAGCTGTTCAAATATGCGGATGATATGGTTATCGTATTCAGCAACCCCACAACATCCAACCCTTCCTCACCCCTTATATCGGAGCTCATATCTTCGCTCCACTTGCAACTCAGCAGAATCGGTCTCAAACTAAATCCCACCAAAACTCGCTTAATGAGACTCTCGTCTGATCCATTCTGCTCTCTCCCGGTTGCCAACTACCCCCTCGACATAGAAATAATAGATTCGGCCAAACATCTCGGCATCCATTTCTCTAAGTCCTTACACTTCTCCCCACACCTTACACACACTACTTCCAAACTCTTCAAATGGGCCCGTCTGATCTGTTTTAAGACCAACAACCCCACACTCCAACTCACATTATTCAAGGTCTACGTTCTGCCCCTCATTTCTTACGCCAGCTAATTCTACTGTCCTCTCACCCTCGCCTCCTCGTATACTATTGAACAGGTATCCTCCAGATTTCTTAAGCGAGTCTTCCCGAAATGCCAAAATTATAGGGAACGCCTACTTCTGGCTAACCTTCTTCCGCTTTGGTTCACACGTCACCTTCGAGTCATTTCTTTTATCCATAAGATCTCAACTTCCCTACCACTCTCCAATTTTGCCCACCCAAGTCACCACTACGCCACACGTTCTAGTAACTCTTCTATCCAAGCTAACCATACCCCCACCATATTTAAAAAAGTATATCTCTTCTCCAAAGCCACTAATGTTTTCAACGCTCTTCCCACAGATATAAAGCTCCTATCCCAGCACGAATTCAAAAAGGCAGCCCATCAGTACTTCTTCAACAAACTTCTTTGCGATACCACCGATTGGAAACGAAACTGGTTCCTTCTCAATCCATAACATTTACTTCTCCCCGGACTATACTCTTTAACTTCTCTAATCTTCCACTTTACCTCTTTGGTCTTCATCCCTTCTTCTTGACTTACTGATACCTCTTCTCAACCCATTCGCGACCCCATCATATCCACGTAGTGGATACCTTACTATGTTTTCCTCATCCAATTCTTTTCTTTTCTTTCTTGTTTCAGCGGAGGACCGATAACCCAACAGGACATCGACTTTCCCTGGCCTTCCTTCAATCACAACTTCGTTCTACGGATGCCTGCGACCCGTGCAAGAAGCTCGTCTTCAATCCTGACTGATTCCATCCATGTCCTGGCTATGCTCCATCAACTGAATCTCCACGACAATGGACTCCATCGACCGAAGTCTGCCTACGATCCGCCATCTTTATTATCTTTATTTTCGAACTCACTTTTACCTAGAAGCTCTGACAATTCATGGACTTTCTCAATTGATCTTGTCTAGTCAAATGGAATTTTGTTCTTATTTATTTTTCACCAGATTGAACTATCTTGACGTTTTTATAACATTTCCCTTCCCAAACCCCCTGCCATCAAATACTTTGCTAGTCACAATTACACTCACCTCCACATATCCTACCCCTGATTTGTTATCTCAATGGTCGGGCCAGTTGGCCTTTGATGCCAAATAAATGTATTATTATTATTATTATTATATTGCTGGTAAGGAGAATGTGGTAGCCGATGCACTTAGCAGACCGAATGAAGCTGATGTCGAGCTGATATTTCAAGGTCCATTGAAGAATTATCTACAATTCGATGCCTGATTTAGTTAGTCAAATCGAGGAAGCGCAAGGATCGGATCCCTTTACATTAGTTTTGTCCAAAAGTCCAGGATATGTTCGTAAGCTCATAAATTGTAAGTGGTTGTTATGCGAAGCATCTAGAAGTCAACCACGACCATATGTGCCGTTGGAGTTACGGGCCAAGATTATCCAAGTGTTACATGACATGGGCCATCCATCCATTAAAGCCACCATTCGGTTGATCAACGACAGATACATATGCAAGTATTTATTAGGTTTTGCGAACCTAGTAACCGTCCTATTATTCCACATACTTATACCAAATATATAGTAGTTAAAGGGCGTAATACCGGCTCCTACTGATGAGTCGCCAGTAAGCACAAAACGAATATGCATGAGATTATACTTTCCGTTCATGCTGCCTTTGGTTTATCCTTCTGGTCACAACTGAACTAATTTGTTACTAGGTTCGCAAAACCTAATACATACTTGCATATATATTAGTTCTTCGCAACAAACAGTATTTGACAGAAACGTATGGCCGCAAATGTCTAAAGACATACGGGTATGGGTAAGAGCCTGTGCCAAGTGTCAAACGTGTAAGGTGTGGAGACATACCAGAACCGAGATAAAGAATATTTGGATACCAATTGGACGGTTCAGACACGTACACATAGACATTGTCGAGATGCCTGAAGTTAATGGGAACAAATACTTGCTGACTATGGTAGCTAGATTTAGTCGTCAATTCTATCCGTCCGACTCCAGCTTAAACATTTTATCTTTAATAGTGTTGTTCTCCTCCCTTAGCTCCTTCACGGAATTTTGAAGGTCCGTAATATTTTTTTTCAAATTCAGTATTAAAAAAAGTCGGAGCCATTTTAAACCGCGCGCGTCACCCAGTTCAATGACATAAAACTTAAAATTTATATAATATGGATCAGACCGATACTAGAATATGCTGCCGCTAATTGGAATCCATTAAAAAAGGGTTTTCCAATAAGATGGAAGCTGTACAAAGAAAAGTTGTGAAACAAATTAGTCCTATCTCCTGATTATGATAATACTTTCTCATGGTTGAATAAAAGACAAGGATAATTTTTATCAGAAACATAATTTCTTGAGATATTTATTTCCAAGTTTTGTATCATTAAAATTTTAATGTTATGCACTATTTCATCATGTTAGTCAACAATAAATATAATCAATAGCTAGTCATGGTTCTCAATTTTTTGCATAATGTTACACTCGAATTATACTTTAATTTTTCCTATTTTTGAAGATGAATCTTTTACTCTTTACAGCTGAACTTTCTGATATTTATATATTGTACAGTACAACTAGTGAGATTTACTTATCGACATGAGACTAATTGCACACATTTAAGTGATCTGATATTTTTTTTATATTGTACATTTTCCAATATAATAATAATAATACATTTATTTGGCATCAAAGGCCAACTGGCCCGACCATTGAAATAACAAATCAAGGGTAGGATATGTGGAGGTGAGTGAAATTGTGACTATCAAAGTATTTAATAGCAGGGGGAGGGGTTGGGGAAGGGAAAAGTTATCATTAACATCAAGATAGTTCAATCTGGTGAAAAATAAATAGAAACGAAGTTCCATTTGACTAGACAAGATCAATTGGAGATAGTCCATGAAGTATCAGGGCTTCTAGGTGAATGTGAGATCGAAAAAAGATGGCGGACCGGAGGTAGACGTCGACCGATGGAGTCCATTGTCGTGGAGATTGAGTTGATGGAACAAAGCATGGACATGGATGGAATCTGCAGGATTGAAGCGAGCGAGTCTTGCAGGGGTCGCAGGCATCCGTAGAACGTGGTTGTGATTGAAGGAAGACCAGGGGGAGTCGATGTCCGAAGCGAACCGTTGGTGGATCGGTAGGGCTGTTGGGTTTCCGGTCCTCCGCTGAAACAAGAAAGAAAAGAATTGGATGAGCAAAACGTGGTAAAGTATCCACAACGTGGATATAATGGGGTCAGGAATGGGCTGAGAAGAGGTATTAGTGAGTCAAGAAGAAAAGATTAAGATCAGAGAGGTAAAGAGGAAGATTAGATGACTGCCTGGGGGATTTCGCCCTCCATCATTATTTGATGGAACATGTGTGGTTTGAATCCAAATAAAGATATTCTATTCTATTCTTATCTAAATATAATTATGGACGTGAAAGCTTATTGTGTAAAGAAACTATTATTGGATGCTTCTTTCATTGTGTTGATGAAATTTTCACTAAAATTTAACATGCTAATGTGTACTTAAGAATAAGATTCTGATCTTCATTTCATTATTTAAAACTGATGCATGACACTATAGAGTAAGATATTTCCTCCGACAAAATTAAAGTCACATTTATTGATAAATTTAATCCATCATAGCTGATTGAAACGAATATTTTTTTAAAAAATTATTCGTTTATTTTCTAGAACATTCTTTGTTTAAATGCTTGACAGTATATATACGTTTCAATTGTGCCTAATTTCAGTTTTGGTAATCTGTGCCTGACTGACGTGACTTTCTTTAGCAAGCTTCGTTTGTTTCTTTCTCTATTTTCCGGTTTACAAATTCTCGATTTTCACAATATACACCTGTTATCAATTTGTGTTTTTAATCGTACATATTGGGGACGTTCTGAAACAGGTAATAAAATAATTCTGTTTTTCGCGTCTTATTTCTTTCCAGATTATTTAATCGGGTACATTGCTAAGTAAGAAGTACACAGTCCGTTGCCTAACACTAAGTTATCAAATATATATTTAAGTTCGATTAACATGAAAGCTAACCTTAAGTTTGAGGACACAGGCAAGTTAGCTTAAGATATGGCAGGCATGAACTTAATAGGTGCGAACGAGAATACTAGCTTATCAGACTCAAATGGGATTACTAAGACTGAAAACGACTTGGCATCTATGGGGTTCTCATTTACTAATAGGGCTGGAGACTATATAATATGGCGACCGCTCCAGTCCAAAAATATTCAGTCTACCACCGTATAAATCCGAAAAACAATCAAGTTAGGTCGGGGATATTCAAAGCTTACCAGATGGTAAACCCTATGGAGAAATTTGCTGCAGCCTTAATGGCATTGCCAGAGAGCTTCAGAAGCACCTTGAAAAACTTTAGAAACAGAACTGTGGAAGAACCGTATAATGCATTTGAGTTGCTATTGGCCGAAATTCAACAGAGATTTTAGTCTGAAAGGTCGGCACTAATGTGCGATATATTACACCTAGAAAAGATAGAGCGTGAAGTACCATCAGAGTTTTATGAAAGCCTTTGTACGAAAGCTTCCGGTTTGAATATATCTAGAGATGTGGTGAATTCTATTTTTACAGCTGAGCAAAAATCCAGGCTTAGAGCCACAATAGAAACAATGAATGTTGATTGGTCAAGTAAACTCAGAGGGCTAGACGGAGTGTATAAACAGCAGGAACCACAGGTACAGGCTGTAACGGCAGATTCTGTTATGGTGCAGCCAGTCATGGTAGATACCAAAACCATCCTGACGCTACAAGAAAGTGTGCGTTACTTATGTAGAGAAGTTGCAGGTATAAATCAAAAATGGATGATATGACGAGAACTATTTCGCAACTTCAAAGTCAGGATAGAAACACTAGACGTCGATGGAGTCACTCGCGTAAACGCTTCGATGGGCCGCGCGGATGGTTTAAGGCACATTGTGAATATGGACGAGGTGCGAAATGCCAAGGAGAAAATTGCATACACCCGCGTGTAGGTAGATTCAAATGGAAAGGAAGCATTTAACCGGTAGAGGAAATCATCACCGGAAAAGGGATAAAATTCCAGCTAGTAGGAGCCGCAGGGAGAGGGGTTCCGTTGCAAAGGCTCCCATACATGCCTTTAAAAGGTATACTAAAGGCGAAAGCAAAAGATGCGACAATAGGAAAGAGCACCGAAACAGACGGCAAGAGGGTTAGATTCTTCCTAAGCAGAGATCTTGAAAACATTGCCGGATTATCCATAAAAAAATTCATTATTAAAGATGAATTAACTGGAATGGAGTTTCTCATCGACACAGGTGCTGAAGTAAGCATAGTTAGGTCAGATGTGGTGGAAGCGGATTGCCCCACATTTGATAATCAACTATGGGCCCCAAATGGTAGTCCGATAGAAGTTAGGGGGATGAAAGAATCGTCGGTAACCTTAGGCCAGAAATCTTCTTTTACATGGAACTTTCTTGTAGCCGATGTCAAGGACCATATCATTGAGTTGGATTTCTTGACACACTTCAAACTGACTCTAGATCCCAAAACTAGAACTATCACAAAAGGCGTAGAGGTGTTAACACCAACTGAGTCTAACACTTCGGCAGTTAGAACAGTCCTTTTACCCTGTCCTCCAATCGCAAATGACTTTGCCGACATCATCGAAAAACACCTTGCAGTGTTTCAACCTTTTAGTGCCAAAAGAACAGGATTAGAGACAGGAGTAGAACACCAAATATATTTGGTGGCTCCATTGCCTTATTCACCAAAGGCCCAACCATTGGCATAACACAAGCAACAATTTTCTGTGTCTGAATTTCACCAATTGTGCGAAGAGAGAATTTGAAGATGGTCAAACTCCAATTTTGCTTCCCCAATAGTGGTAGTTCCCAAACCTGAACCGGGATAATGGAAGGTTTGTGGGAATTATGGTCTATTAAACTCAGTGACAAAGAGTGATTCTTATCCTCTCTCTAACCAGAGTACTCTGCTCCGAGATATAATGGGATATGAGGTGTATTCAACTTTAGGTCTCCATAAATCGTACTATCAGATACCGATGGAAGAAAGTTCGATACCACTCACCGCAGTCAGATTTCCAGGAGGGGGGTCGCATGAATTTCTTCTAATGCCTTTTGTGTTGAAGAATGCCAGTCAGACATTCCAGCGGTTGGCTGAAGAAACCCTTCAGAATTGTCCATTTGCGAGGGTGTAAATAGACATAATTATTTTTAGTCGATCATGTGATAAACATCGTAAGCATTTGGAAACAGTCTTGACCAGGCTGGAACAATATGGATTAGTGGTCAAACCCAACAAGAGTAACATTGGGTGCTCTTCAGTCAAGTATCATGGGCATGTACTTTCCAAAGCCAGAATTAAACCTTTGGAAGATAAAATCAAAGCTATCAAGGATGTAACGGAGCCCCGGACCGTGCGCCAGTTGCGAAGGTTCTTGGGCATGGTCAGCTATTACCGACGATTCATTCCAGGTCTAGCCAGTATTCTAGGATCGTTAACACGCCACCTCACACTTGAAAAGTGCACGATCAAGAAGTCTTGTCCTATCCGTTTGAATCAGGTAGACCGAGAGAAATTCCAGAGGGCCAAGGAAATGCTAAGTGACATAACCACACTAGCACCTGTATATTGGGAAAAGCCATTCGAGCTAATCAAAAATGCCTCAGATGTTTCAATAGTGGCAGTGCTTCGGCAAAGAGCCAAGGATATAGTCGGGGATGCCCAAATGATATTCAACCTCCAGAAATCAACCACGGCAAAATGTGCCGTTGGAGTTACGTGCCAAAATTATCCAACAATTACACGATATGGGACATCAATCCATAAAAGCCAACACTCGATTAGTCAACGACAGATAAGTATGGCCGCACATGTTTAAAGACAAACGGGTATGGGTAAGAGCCTGTGTCACAAGTCAAATGTGTAAGATTTGGAGACATACCAGAACCGAGATACAGAACATTGGGATATCAATTGGACGGTCCAGACACGTACACATAGACATGGTCGGATTGCCTGAAGTCGACGGTGAAAAATATTTGCTAACAATGGCAGATCCTTTTAGTCGTCAATTTGAAGTAGCGATTTTGAAAGATATAGCAGCGCAAGAAGTCTTGTTTGCTTTCCTATATAATTGGATATCGCGTTATGGGGTTCCGGAAAGAGTCACTAGTGATCGCGTTAGTCAATTTATGTCAGAGCTTTTCGTAAAATCTCTTAATATCATGGGAACAACTGTATTGCATATTAGCGCATACAATCCACGAGCGAATGGGATGGTAGAAAAGCTGCATCGTGAACTGAAGGCTGCGTTAAGGTGTACTAGTGAAACAAGCAGAATTGGTATATAGAGAACCATTAGGGTTACCTGGAAATCTTCTAATAGAAACTTCACATAGTCTTGATTGGGCTTCTGGCTATGTAGATTGGTTTGTAGGAGCACTTGGAGATAAGATGTGTCGTTTGGATCCGACCAAGTCTAGAAAAGTAAAAACCAGGTGCTATGTGTCCTCTGATCTAAGATCGGCTTCGCATGTTTGTGTAACTAATGAAAGTAGGAAGAGCTGCCTGACACCATTTTACGAAGGATCACATAATGTCAAGAGGATGACTGATAAAAATTTGGTCATAGAGGTAAATAGCATTGATGATTGTGTTACTTTGGATCGTTGCACTCCCCAGTTTATCTGGTTTGGTGATAAGACTGAATTACCAGATGAGTTGAATGACCGTCGTTCCATGGAAGAATCTGGTGTACAATCCAATCACGCAGGCACGTAATGCATAGCAGCAACTTTCGCAAGACACATTGTTGAACACATCGCCATTATGTTCTACCAAGTTACAAAATCATAACTCTCCGTTAACGACAGACGATACAGCATTGCCAGTAACAACTGAACAGAGCGCGACGTCGACGTCAGAGGCGCCATTACGTACAACTTGTTCACGAAAAGTTCCACGTCAGCCGAAGAACAATGTTTACGTCTATTATTAGCCGTCTCTTTTTGAGAATGTGGTGTATGTAGAGGAAGATATTTCCTCCGACAAAAGTAAAGTGACATTTATTGATAAATTTAAACCATCTTGGCTGATTGAAACTAATATTATTTAAAAAGAAATTATTCGTTTATTTTCTAGAACATTCTTTGTTTAAATGCTTGACATTATATATACTTTTGAATTGTGCATAATTTCAGTTTTCGTAATCTGTGCCTGACTGACGTGACTTTCTTTAGCAAGCTGCATTTGTTTCTTTTCTCTATTTTCCGATTTACAAATTCTCGATTTTCACAATATACTGCTGAGGCCCCTAGCCTATTCGAGTCTGTAAGCCCCACAGATGCCAGATCGCTGGAAGTCCTAAAATTCACAGTAGAGTCAGATAGGCTTATATTATTATTTGCGTCACTTAAGTTCAAGTCCGCTATGTCCTGCACTAACCTACTTGTGTCCTCAAATTTAATATCGGTATCCATGAATATAAGGGATAACAATTAAATCTATACTTACTGTTAGGCAATCGGAATGCGAAAGTTGGAAAGCTGTTCCACTCAGCAATAATCTAGAATGAGATAAACTTGAACCACTGATGAATCAAATATACCTGTTCCAAGGCGTCACCTTCAATATTATTTTATATCAGAACAAAGGCAATTGATGGAGAAATATATTTGATGATGATGTAATCGTTTACTAGAGAAAAATGTTAAAATGCAGCAGACCAAAATTACAACACCAGTCACGGAGCGAGATACTCGAAAAACGGAAAATAGCGCACTATTTAAAATCAGGTATTTAAACAAAGAATGTTCTGGAAAATAACAAGAAAAAATTCTTTTTAAATAAATTTCGTTACAATCAGTTATGGTGGTTTAAATTTATCAGTCAATGTTATTTTACATAAGGCGGAGGATTTAACATCCTCCACAATACACTTGTTATCAATTTTTGTTTTGAATCTTACATATTAGGGACGATCTGTAACAGGTAATGTAATAGTTAAATACTGTTTGTTGTAGGTAGTGTAATAATTCGGTTTTTCGTGTCTTATTTCTTTCCAGATTATTTTATCGGGTGGATTACTACGTAAGAAGTACACAGTCCGTTGCCTAACACTAAGTTATCAAATATATATTTAAGTTCGATTAACATGGAAGCTAACCTTAAGATTGAGGACACAAGCAAGTTAGTTCAAGATATAACAAGCATGAACTTAACATATGTGAACGGGAATACTAGATTATCAAGCTCAAATGGTTATATTATATTTGAAAATTACTTGGCATCTATGGCGTCCTCATTTACTAATAGGGTTGGAGCCTCTGCAACATATCTTCATATAACAAATTATTATAAACATAAAATTTAAATATTTTTATTTTCATGACATTTATTATATAATGTGATTTAACCTAAACAAGAAAGAAGCTCTACAACGAAAAGTTGTGAAAAAAATTAGCACTATATACGCCACTAGATTACAGTTTGTATCACTGCATCCTTTATGGTTTCGGAGGATGTGCTATTGCATCAAAGTTTTCCATTTGAACCAGTGGACTGGTGCCTATATGAATCCAATAAGAAAGAGTCATGAAGTTGGAACTAGATCTGGTCATTTTGCAATATCTCCACCATTGGTGGGGAATGTTGCGAGCAAGCTATTCTCTTTTTCAAAAATTTTCAAAATTTACAATCAATTGCCAAAGGGGCTTAGAGAAACGCCTCCATCTAAAATGTCTCTTAAATTCTTATGTACTGGACTAGAAAAAATCCACAATCCTCCTGATGTTTTTAATTTTGATTATGATAATACTTTCTCGTGGTTGAATAAAAAAACAAGGATAATTGTGATCAGCAGCATATCTTCTTGAGATTCTGTATTATTAAAATTTAAATGTTATGCATTATATCATCATGTTAGTCAACAATACATACAATCAATTGCTAGTCATAGTTCTCATTTTTTGCATAATGTTACACTAATTATACCTTAATTTTTCCTATTTCGATTATGAATCTATTACTCTTTATATAATCAATTATTGTACAAATGCGATTAATTAATAAGATCGTTTTTTCTATATAATAATTTTATCAAAATTGATATGACGTATGCAGTGATATTACATCCGAACTTTATGATGTTAAAATATTGTCCAGTATAAATAGAGGGATTTACTTACCTATATGAGATTAGTTGCACATATTTATGTGATGTGATATCTTTTTATATTGCAAATTTTCAAATATTATTATCTATTTGATGGAACATGTGTGATTTGAATCAAATAAAGATATTCTATTCTTTTCCAAAATAGTTAAATTTCTATTGTAAACATTGACCATCCAACCAGCAATGCAATTACTAGGTAATATTTCTTAAATCTGGCAAAAGATCATTTAGAACAGATGTGCAAATGTTTACAATAAGAAAAGTACGACTCCCTTTTATAGAAAACAATTATATTTAAAAGAAAATGCGAAAGAAGCGTTAAAAGAAACAAATTTATCATAAAATGCAACTGGAATTACATTTGAAGATAATCAAAATCAGATGGCACCCCAAAATGTTTATTAAAATCAGCTTCGCTTAAAGGAAACTTTTTCAGAATCCAGGATTTTATTACAAATAAATTATCTGTCCAACGATTAGCGGCATCAAATGAAATATTTAACTTAAATTTTGACTCATTATACAAATCAGGATCACGTTGTGCAGCCTCAGAATATTCATCCTTAATTGCATGGAGTTCAGTCGTTCTTTTAGATAAAAGATCTAGTGTCTGCACACGTTCATCTGTGTCTTCTTTACCGCGTCTGGCCTCCATTATAGCTTTTTCATAGGTCATTTTTTTATCAAGGCATTCAGAAATTTCGAGTTCAAGTTGCGATATAGATTTTATTTTCAGTTGGGAAAATTTGCTCCTAAACGACCAAAAATAAACAGATGTTCCAATTTTGTCGGAGTCCACAAGAGCATCATCCACCAAACTTTGGAGTACGTCTTTAACAGACATAGACGTTATACCTTTTTCTTTTGGACAAAGCCGTTCCAATTCTTTCAATTGGAAAATATCTGCTTTTTCATGGAAGAAATCCAGCATTCTTTTCCTCTTCTCTTCCATACTTAAACCTTTCTTGTGACTAGTCATTCCAAAAAGTCAATCACTTTTTGGGTCTCAAATGCATAACAAGTTAATTTTTTTTAGAGAATGTAATAGAGTAGAAATAAATAATTTTAAAATTCATTTTATAATTATTTTGACCCATTGCAAACAGGAACAATAATCTTTACAAAAAACGAATCAAATATGAAAATTAATTTTAAAAGCTTGTATGAATTATCATTTTTTAACTTTAAAATACGAATTTTTGAAACCTGTAGATATTAAAGAAGCAGCATTTAAAATAACAATAGATTATTTTATAATTATAAGAAATTTGTAAAACGCCCTAACTTAAAGTAAATGTTGCAAAACGTCACAAAGCGGTTAGGTGCCAAGAAAGCTGTGAATAAGTACTGTTTGTGGCCTTTATTAAGACCGGAATTGCGTTCACTGGAAAAAAACTGAGAAAGTTAGATAGTGTCGCATTGCCTAGAAGTACTCCTATACTTTTTATACTGGCTCTGGTTGACTGGATGGTGCTTCTTCTGTTGTACCGTTTAAATCAGCGACAAGAGGTTGTGTAAATGCTCAGAATTGTCTCGTTGAAGATCTGCGACAGCACCGAGGTGACTAGCACACGTAGAGGTCAAATAAATAGTTGTTACTCTGTCTTACTAGTTGCGCAGCGACAAGATTGGCGTGATAAGTGACTCTGATTGTGAAGCAAGTCCAGCAGCCAGCGTAGATGAACAGTCAGTGTGACAGGAGAAATAAAACCTAATTAAGACAAGCATGGCAGATGCACCGTGCTTATATAGCGTTGAAAGCGAAAGCTCGCACGCCATTGGTTAACGGCAAATTTTGCTTGTTCTAATTGGTGTCGCGTAAATTAAATTTGAATTTATTTAGGCAATATGTTGGTGAATTGTTCTTGAGCCGTTACATCACTTTCCTCTCAGAAAAGAGAAAAACATACCTCTCGGCAAAGATTGATAAAAAATGTAGGGCAGTGTTCGAACACAATTAAGCAGCTCATTATTGTTCTGTCCATAGCTATTTTTTTTAAATGTTTCGTAAATGCTGACCTGAAGTATGCTTGTTGGTTGCTTCAATAATGATATGATGCCAAATCATATTTCAATGGAACCTTTCAAATAGCAAAGAACAGAAACCTAATTTTGAAAGTGCCCACGTGCAATGTTCCAGAATCAACTGGATTCTTTTTAGAGAATTAAACTTATCTATTTATTATGAATGTTTTTTATCATGAACAATGACGAATTTGTTTCTTCTGTTTCATTGTTATTATCTTATATGTTTAGGGCATCTACATTTACGGATGTTATACCTAAGAGATTCAATATGAAGTTATGTAAGCTAAGAATCAAACGAGATAATATAATTAAATGTAGTCTTATCAATAGTATTTAAAAAATGAGGTTAGAAATGATTGATAAAGAAATTAATTCATCACTGCCGATAATCCGTCAAAGATCAGAGAGAATTATTTTGGCCATACTGAAGAGCAATCCTAGACTAGGATACAAACTACTCACAGACTACAGTAAATATAAGGAAAAATTAAAGCTTATATTACCTGTGGGTAAAACTGAATTTCTCTGTGAATTGGATGAAGTATTTGGCAAATTGTTATGTAATCCACAGAACGAAAGCAATTTCATTGATCTACCTGATCCTTTGGGAAACCAGGATGTAGGTTTTGTTATTGACAGTGGTGCATTGATAGAATTAATGTTAAAAATAAAATCAAAAAAACAAAAAGATCACCTTGGTATATTGATTGATAACCTACTTCAATTACCTTCAAATTTTATTTATGCGCTCTGCAATTTTATAAATAGAATTTTGAAGGATGGGAAATTACCAATCGATATATTAACGATAGTAGCTAAACCATTGCCTAAAGTAAGTAAGCCAAAGTGCGCCAGTGATTATAGATTAATCTCTATTATCCCTTCGTGTTTGAAGATAATAGAACGATTGATACTTGATCATTTAGAACGTATGCTGCCGGCTGATTTCGATATATGCCAACATGGCTTTACGAAAGACAGGTCGGCAACTACTAATATTCTCTCTATGTGGAAACATGTTATTACATTAGATGAGAAAAAAGTTAGATGCATTAATTGTATTCATAGATATCTCAAAAGCTTTTGACTCTATATCTTTTGATGCTATTTTGAATGCAATTAATTTATTGAATATTGATCCGAATATTTTTAGATTACTTAGATACTATTTATATAATCGAAGAATGAGTATTCAAGTAAATGATTTGATTTCTAATTCGAAAAGGGTAACAAGTGGAGTTCCACAGGGATCAAGTTTGGGGCCAATTTTATTTAAAATTGTATTTGCACATTTGGAAACTAAAATCCCTAACGGTCGAGTTTGCAAATTCGCTGATGATTTAAAAATAATCTTTCCAATTGATCAAATAAATGTCGAATTCTCCAAAAATAATGTGACACTAGATTTGTATGATTTAAGTAGATACTTGTTAACACTAAGGCTCAGAATAAACAGTAAGAAGACGAGAGCTTTAAAAATAGGTAGCAGAACTGATTTTAATTATGTTTATTTTCATGATGCTGAGATTAATGATGTTTTTGAGATTAAAATTCTGCTGAGAGACATATTGAAAGGATAGTAGGCAGTGCCAAGAAAAGCTGGGCACTAATAAATAGAAAGATTTTATCGAGTGAAATAAAATACAAAATGTTTATAATATGGATTAGACCGATATTAGAATATGCTGCCGCTACTTGGAATCCTTTAACAAAGGGTTTATCTAATAAGATAGAAGCTGTACAAAGAAAAGTTGTGAAACAAATAAGTCCTATCTCCTGCACTATATATGCCACTAGATTACAGTTTGTATCACTGCATCCTTTATGGTTTCGGAGGATGTGCTATTGCATAAAAGTTTTCCATTTGAACCAGTGGACTGGTGCCTATATGAATCCAATAAGAAAGAGTCATGAAGTTGGAACTAGATCTGGTCATTTTGCAATATCTCCACCATTGGTGGGGAATGTTGCGAGCAAGCTATTCTCTTTTTCAAAAATTTACAAAATTTACAATCAATTGCCAAAGGGGCTTAGAGAAACGCCTCCAACTAAAATGTCTTTTAAATTTTTATCTACCGAACTAGAAAAAGTGTTTAATCCTGATGATATTTTTAATTTTGATTATGATAATACTTTTTCATGGTTAAATAAAAGCCAAGATTAATTGTTTCAGCAACAAATGTAATATTCGAGTTATAACTTAAATTTTCAATTTTGATTAAGAATCTATCACTGTTTACAGCTGATCTTTCAGATGCCGATAAACTGTACAGTACACTTAATTGCACATATATATGTGATGTGATATCTTTTTATATTGTGGTTTGAATCCAAATAAAGATATTCTATTCTATTCTATTCTATTCTAAATGTATTTGAATACGATCAATAGAGCTTCTGTGTGCTCGATGTTGTGGTCATTATAATCGTAGTGTTCACAGTGCAACTGATGATGTAGCATGATATGATGCCGATAACTACCAAGTGTTGCTACACAAGGCGTTAGCTTTATGTAGCTGGTCATACCAAAATATGCAGCTCGAGCTCCGGAGTGAGCCATTCGTCAGAATGAAAAAATATACACAGGAAATTCAAAGGGTAACGACAAAATGTGTACTTGAACATTTTCACAGAGTTGGCATAATACTAAAGAACTGTTCAAAAATATGCTACACAATTGTTAGCTAAGAACAGCTGGTTATACCACGTGAGACAAGTGAGTGTGAGAAGTAGATGAATCATGTGTATTCATAGAGGTCATGTTGCGTGACATAGGGCGCAAGTGGTGTGCATAAATTTGAATATTTTATACGTAGAATAACAAAAAATATTGTTAAAAATGATCGGTTATGCGCTATGCAAAGCAATCTATTGCTAGGTTGAGACTGTAGGCAGATAGAGCCTGAGACGCGTGTAGAAGGTTGTATGTTCCCAGGATCAGGCGGTTCGAAAAATGGTTTCAACCTGTCTATGCCTACTGATGTATGTATCGCACCTTTCATGATAATGAAGTATTTCGGCTGTCTGAGCAAAATCGGGTAAGGACCACGATAAATTGGCTGTAGTGATGCAACAGCAGCGTCATTGCGAACGAGTACTTACTTGCAGCTTTGGAGTCGTGTGTTAATGAAGACTGGATGAGGCGAATGTCTCGGCTGCTGTTCAGACTTGTTACCGAAATGAAGTCGGAGGCGTGTAGCTTCGTATTGTGTGCGAGTAGTACACGTGGGAGCTGACAAGACAGACGTAGATCCATGCCATACAATAGTTGTGACGCAGACGTTTTAATGGATTTATGAGTACGGAAGCGCATGGCAAGCAAAACTAAAAGTAGTGCATCGATTCCGTTGCCATTAATGGACAAGGATGCTAAAGCTGCTTTGAGTTCCCCATGCATTTTCACTACCATAACGTTAGATTGGGGATGGTAGGCAGTCGTCTGGCGTAAGGTGAATCCCATGAACAACAAGGTGGTTATGAAACGATCTGATGAGAAGCAAGTGATGACCTCATTGTGAACACCATATTTGAATATCCATGCAGAGATACACCATTGGTGACTTTGCCTGTAGAAATGGTGCCAAGAGATAATCTCGCTAGCCATCGCGTAAATATATCAATCGTAGTTAGAAGGTATCTGAAACCTTGAACCTTTGTCAGATGAACTTTGACGATGTGGACGATGGCTAGGCGAGAAGTAATTTGGAAATGATGCAACTTAGAAGGAGTGTGCCGTGTGATTTTGTTTTTTTGACATATGGCACATTCGGAGACACATTGTTTAAATTTCTGCCTGAACATGTGACTCCAAAACGATCTTCAAGAAATCGGACAGTCGCCTTGCTTCCTGGGTGAAAAATTGAGTGAATTGAGTTGAAAATATTTTTCTGTAAGTTGGTCGGCAGAACTGTTTTTTTGGGCTGCGTAACCGTGAAGTAAACAATAAGTAAACCTCGACCTAAGACGGCATACGAGCTTAGTGTGGTGACGGGCTACTGATCTTTAAATGTGAATGTCACCGCGCCGTTCTGTTCGCAGGTGGGATGGCGTTAGTGCAGGTACTTTGGGGGCCACGGAGTTGATTTTAAATGGCGACGCTGAAGATCGTTGTAGCGAAACGTCTGACTTATAAAGTGCGTCTGCAATAAAGTTTTGTTCGCTCTTGACATGAAAAATGTCCAATTGCCATTCGCTCTGACGAGACAGCTGTCTTTCCTCTCTGGCTGGGTACTTTGCTACAGTTAAAGTCGCGTTTTGAAGTGCGCTAACTAATGGTGCATGTTCTGCAAATGCAACAAATCTGCTGCTGCCAATGATGCTGATAAAATGGCGTACTGCGTCGTGGATGGCGAGGTGTTCTCAACAAAAAGTGTCGTATCTTGTTTTTTTGGCTGAAGAGTACGCGAATAGAAACTGATAGGCTTTCAAACTCCGTCGATCTCTTGATCCAACAAAGCTCCAACAGCGAACTCAGAAGCATCTGGCGTAAATAGATAAAGTTTTCTTGAAGGGCCGGGAAGGAACTTGCAATAGTAGATTAGGACTCCCAAAATTTTATGCAACGTGCTAACAGTGTTTGGTGACTTGATATTGTTGATTGATTTTGCCTTCAACAGCAAAGGTTGAAAACCTTATGGCGTGAAACGATGCCCTGGAAATTCCGCGGATGTAGTTGCAATCTCGTCTTGTCACAGTTGATCTTGAGTCCGTGGTTGGATAAATGTGCGTGGACATTTCGTAAATTCTTGGCATGAGCTTCTAAGTCGTCGCGAAGTATGTTGTCCATGAATCTTTGAAATGTCTGTGTAGCACATTTAAGTCCAAAAGACATGTATAGATATTTGAAAAGGCCAAATGGAGTGATGACCGCAGTCTTTTCAATATCTTCTGGTGCTACCGGGATGTGGTGGTAGGCTTGTCTGAGGTCAATCACTGAGAAGAAATTGCTGCCACTGAGTTTTTCAAGTAAGGTGTTAATATTGGGAATAAAATATTCAACAGATTTTGCCACTGTATTTAACTTTCGGTAACCTCCGCAGGATCTGTACGATCCGTTTGGTTTGGAGACTAATTGCATTGGTGACGCCCATGAACTTTTTGATAGTCTGATGATTCCCTCTTCCAATAGCCTTGAAAATTCCTCTTGGGCACCTATCAGTTTAGCAGGAGCCAGTGATCGCTTCTTGAGTGCAATAGGTTGTCCTTCTGTGACGATAAGGTGCATCGTGTTGGAGAATCGTAGGTCTGAGTTGTGAAATCGAAAGCGACATTTGTTCTCGAAGAGCTGCTGATATCTCTGCTGAAAGATGCAATGAGGCTCGCAGAATGAACTGTAACTCCAAAAACACGGAGGTAAATGTCCAAACATTTTGCTCAATTCTGTTGGAGTGGTCGATGATCTTTTGATTGGCAAGATCAACAATGAGCCGAAATTTCAAAAGGAAATCAAGGCTTTTTATTTTGTGTGAGACCTTGGCGACGATGAAGTTCTGAGTAAATTCAGGCCGTAAACCTATGTTGAGTGTACGATGCAGGCTGTCCTAATTTGGTATGGGCTCCCCTGTAGTTTTTGCGAGTAAAACGCCTAGCGACATCTCGGCTATTGAATCACCTTTGAGAACTGAGTCTGCTGCACCAGTGTCTACAGGGAATTCTTCGCCAATTTTGAAATAAAGAAGATAAGGATGTTCGTTGGACTGTTTGACCGGGTATTACAAAAAAATAGGCTGGTTATTGCGACTGACATTGTCAATTTGGCTGTCTATGTGGCATATTTGGCGTAGACGAAAAGAATCAATATGAATGCCAGATTGTAAGGGATTGCTTCCTTGTGGCGCCGTTGGTGCCGTTGATGCGCAGAAAGTACGGAATTCTACATTCTGCGCCATACGTTTCCCGATCCTGATGCTCCACTGCGCCTGTTTTCTGTAGCCTTTCTCGTCAACTTTAGAAATTGGCATTCATTCGGAAACTCTTCTGAACGGCAGAGACAGACTTGACATGAATAAAAAAATTCTGGTGATTATGGCACCAGTTTTTTGGGGCATATCTATTAAAAGATTGCGGGGATCTAGATCGCCCTCTACTTTTATTTCGTGTTTTGGGTGGGAAAATGGGTCGTGCGTTCACCTGATTTAGCTTGGATTTCCCTATTGCTAATCCTTCTAAAACTTTAGCCATGTTCGCTATTGTCCTCTCTAAAAGGGTGATCCTATTACCCTGCGGATAAGGACAACAGTATGGTGCATATATCTTTGGTTCCAAAACTCCAAATTCTTACTCGCATCTCTCTGACAAGTCATCTATTGATGGAGAGTTAGGGAGATATCTGGCGAACAATTTTAATGACTGGGGAAGATTGTTAATAAAATAACCTTAGACTCATGATCAAAAATATTGTTTTTGTACCAAAATTTCCGCAATTTCCTTGAATTCTCAATAGGGTCAAGGTTTGGTATGTCTAACTGCGCATATTTATTTATTATCTGTTCAGTTTCAGTAGACACAGCAAGGATTCTAATTCATTTGGAGACCCGAAATGGGATTGGATAGTTTTCCTAAGGCCTCAACCTTAGAATAAATCTATCGCTGCAATTCTGAAGGTAGTTTAGCAAAAATCTTTGACAGTTTTTAATGACTGTCATAATCTAGAAACTGGGAGAAAGAATCACAACCAGAGTTAAAAATTGTGGTATTTGCTAACATCGATTTAGTTTATTCCCACGATAAATTCCATGATAATAAATTCTCATGGTTGAATAAAAGACAAAGATATTTGTGATCAGCAACATAACTGCTTGAGATTTTTATTTCCATTTTTTTTATTATTAAAATTGAAATGTTATGCATTATATCATCATGATGGTCAACAATACATACAATCAATTGCTAGTCATGGTTCTCATTTTTTGTATAATGTTACACTCGAATTGTACCTTAATTTTTCCTATTTTGATGATATATCTATTACACTTTACAGCTGAACTTTCTGGTGTCAATATATTTTACAGTACAACTAGTGAGATTTACTTATCCACACGAAACTAATTGCACATATTTATGTGATGTGATATCTTTTTTATATTGTACATTTTCCAATAATATTATTTGATGCAACATGTGTGGCTTGAATCCAACTAATTATATTCTATTCCATTCTATAATAAAATGAAAAAGAAACGCAGTCGATTGTATTTATGCCAAAGGTTCTGTGATAAAAGACAAGTCTAGAAAACTGTACTGTTCTCAGTATCCTGGCGCGGTCGCCAGTTTGTTAAACGCCCCAGCTTCAACTAAATGCTGTACGATGTTACAAAGCGGTTAGGTGCCAAGAAGACTAATAATAAGTACTGTTGGTGGCCATTATTAGGACAGGAATTGCGTTCTCCGGCAAATTTTGAGAAAGTTATATAGTGTAGCAGTGTCTAAAAGTACCCCTAGACACTTGAGACCAACTCTTGTTGACTCGCTGGTGTCCCTTGTGTTGTGGAGTTAAAATCAGCGGCAAGTGGTTGTGTGAGGGCTCAAAATTGATTCGTTAAAAATCTGCGGCAACACCGTGATGACTGTCACACGTAGAGGTTTAATAGCTAGTTGTGCAGCAACAAATTTAGCACGACTAGGTAAATCTGCTTGTGAAGAAAGTCCAGAAGTCAGCATAGGTGAACAGACAGTGTGACAGGACACAGCACGTACACGTGGTGCGTAGCAGAATTTGAACGTGATTATGATAAGCATGGTAAATGCACCATGCTTATATAGCGTTAAAAGCGAGAGCTCGCAAGCCATTGGTTAGCGGCAAATTTTGCTTGCTTAAATTAGTGCCACGTAAATTAAATTTGAATTTCATATAGGCAATATTTCGGCGAATTTTTCTTGAGTCGTTACAAATTGAATCCAACAGTTCCAAAAGATAGTAAGTAAATGCCTCCCATGCATTTATATTATATTTTTCTCTTATGATTATTACTGTAAAGGCCTTTTCGTCACTAGCATTGGAAGCCTCTGCGAAGCCAAATCAATTTTATAAATGTATTAGGCATGGTTACCAAATTTAGAACGAATAAATTCCTCTGCCAGATATTCTTTTGAATTTTGATTACGGGCGTTAGAGTTAAGCATGTCACGATTTATAATAGTGAGTTATCGCTTTGTACTATCAGTTTCGTACAGATCCGATTGATCCTCATTTCCAATTACGCTTTGATTTCATCATCATTGTAGCTGAGTACTGATTGGACCTCCGAAGTATTCAACGTCGTTCATACTATGCTTATATCTGCTAATGTGAACATTTTACTGTGTTCGTGATTAGAAGCCTGATGATGATACTGAAAACTACATGTCGAAAAGTTGCCAGTCAACGAAGCTTAGATCATACCTCATTTTCAATGGTAAGTATGAACGACGTTGGAGCCTTCAAAGGTAGAATAAGCACCCAGCCACAATAAAGACGAAATCAATGCGTTCTTGGAAATGAGGATCAATCGGATCTTTGAGAAACTGATATTGCAAAGCGACAACCATCGATCACAAATCGTGACATGCTTAACTAAATTCCTCATTACTATTAACAACTTTCCTTAAGTTATTTTTCCTAAGTCATTCTGCACTCACTCACATATAATATTAGGATTTCTTACAAACTATTTATGTGGAAGTGTATAACTTTACGAGGTCAAATACATTAAAAACAGAGAAACCAATCAATTTAACTATGACGAATATAAGATCCTTTACAAGATATAAATATAGAATTATAATTTGTGGCCAATTCATTATTTAAATACCAAAAATCTATCAGTAGAAGATTCAAATAATCAAAAACAGGCATTTCTTTACCAGATCAAACTCCCAAAAAAACTCTCAAGAAGAATGATTTTTAAGCTCAACAAAGTCGAGCCATAAATTGAGACAATTTAAACTAAGAAAATTTATTTAAAAGCATAACATTTTTTAAAAAAAAAAGCAGCGATAAATATAGTCATAAAAATAAAATATAGGGTTCCGACCTAGACATACACAACCATTTTTAAGACGTATGCTCATACATAAACGTGGTCATCATTTTCTAGTTTTATCATGACTCTTCCAGAACGGGCCACCCTTTGTTCTGCTGGCAATTTGCCAGAATTTTTGCTCATATAGTGCCGGTATCTTTCTTCACAGTCTCGGAGGTAGGCTTCAGATTCTATTCAAGTTATTTTGATATTTGCTCATTTTACCATATCTTCAAAACAGATCACGCCTCAGAATCGTGGTTCTATTATGAGTATTGTACCTCAGTCTTCGCTTCCGTCCAGGTAATCTGTGGTGCGCTGCGATCCGATGCTACAAACTCGTCTGTGCCAGTCAACTATATGAATGCAATTTTATCAGTTATACGTTTGACTTCAAATGGCCTATTATAAAACGGATTCAGACAATTTCGTATGTTTCCTTTAGTTATGTATGCATGTGATGCCAACTTTAAATATGAAGTTACGTAGAATTTTGTCCTTGAACGTCTAGTCTTGGTTGGAAATAAGCGATTCAATTTGTCCTCAGTGTTTCTACAAAACAATCTACTTAGCTAGAGGCCTAATCGAGATATCATGGAACATCTATATATATGATTTCCAAATAAGATCAATGACTCGTAGTAACTGAGCACTTCTAAGAATTTTCCTAGCTGCAGTATATACGTATTTCCATTGAAAAAAAGGTCAACCATGCGAAAAGCAATATTGATTTATCAAACGTGAAATTTCCTAGACGTACAATCTCCAAAGATGAAGTTAAGCCTCCGAAAGGCAAGGAATAATCAATTAAACATGAGAGGGCGTTGCGAACAATACGCAAATTGCGTAAGTTTTTGTGGATGGTCGGCTATAATCGCTACTAAGAAATGGTCTAGCTAAAATTTAGTGATTTTTGATTAGGTATTTGGTTTTTGAGTGGAGTACAATCAGGATGTCCTTGAGTATCATTTTAAGCTAGACAGTAAAGATATAATTTCAAAGAGCTAAGGAGAATTTGTGCGAAATTACTTTGGCAGAAACTGTTGACTGCGCAAATAAGCTTGAGAGAATCATGGGTGCTTCATATGTTGTAATACTGGCAGTGCAACAACATCAATATAATGGTATCAGGATTTAGAAAATAAAATTAAAAGACAATTAAACAATGGTATTTAATCTTTGATAAAATGTTACTTGCTTTAAATGTCGCTAAGCTGAAATTCGAGCATTAAGTAGATGTTACTCGCATTAAGATTTTGACAGATAACATGCTAATAAAAAATATCAGTGGTAAAATCACAGAGCTGAATTACTCCCGTTAGGTTTAGTTCTCAGATAACCTGACTAATAGAGATATACACCACAGTATCTTATATATCCGGGAGAAAGATCATATTGGCGGACAACATCAGTAGATATGAAACGTCAAGGCTATTGAAAGACCTGAATAATGCGTCAGAAATTTAACAATTTATTTAATTGTAGCGTGTGAAATTTTGAAGAGACAAAAAGAATCGACTGCGACATTAAAGTTATGGATTCGGGTACAATAAAGCCTACAAGGTATGAGACATCCTTGCATAAAAGTTGCAGCCAGACTTGTCCCAAAATGATATGTAGAGCGAAATTTGTGTAAAGACATACGGGCATAGGGAATGGCTTGGCGCGTTTTCAAACTTGCTAGGGTTAGCAGCGTACCAAATCAGAAACAAAGAATTGCGAATTATCTGCTGGTCGGGTTAAGCATGTTTACTTATACATTGTCGAAATGTTCCGGGTCAACAGTCAAGGGTAGTTTTTATTATGTTAGGTAAGTTTAGACATAATTTCGACGTAAAATACAATAGAGATATGACCATTCACAAAGCCCTGTTCATATTGTTACATAATTGTGTATCAATTTGTTCTGTACCATTAAGAGTCAGCACTGAGCAAGGTAGCTATTTCATTTGCGAGATATACACTAAGCCCCAAAATACAGTGACAATTGAGATAAAAGGTGCGTATGCTTATAATATCTGTGCACATATTATGGTGGTAAAGCTGCAACGAAAACTAAAGGTTCCATAACGGTGCACTTATGAGACAGGTTGGATACACGGCCGTCCCATTGTTTACTGGACTTGCATTATAGATATAGGACACAGTTAGGGACCTCTATAGCTGAATTGACTCATACAGATCTTTTGATTACCTGCAGACCTTCTTATAGGCACTATAAAATATTTTGAGTTGGCTTCTAGCACTTTATATTGATCCAAGAGACCCTTTTGAATAATGTATGAAGTTTAAAGCCAACAAAGTTCTGAAGGATCAATTTTATAAATTGTTAACCTGAATATTTCAATTTGTTTGATTTCATTTTATAAGAACATAGGATAACAGAAAAGAATAACTTTATTGAAATATTTGTCACTGATGACAATATATTTATGAATCGTTGCATTCAGAGGTTTTACTGGCTAGAATAACAAACAAATAAACAAAATCAGTTTAAGAAATGAGTTTATAAGACCACATATGTGCTTCGTGTCTCGGCGTTGAGAATGCCTTTAATTTAGATGTCGGGTGTACCAGATGCAAAGTATTTAGAGGGGCATCATTTGGAACAACATAATCAAATAAAAATTGATAATAGCTATCTTTAGACATCTTCTTTATTCAGTTGAGCGTATACAGGAGTTCAGATAAAAAGCAACGATTAATTCACTTGGTCGTTTGTAATACTACTATTGTCTTAAGTAAATTCTGTGTAAAAATTATTTAAATATTTTTGAATCATTCTTAGTTTAGAGTAGTAATAGCCATTCATGATAAACTTTCATTTTTCGTCATTTTGTTTTGGTGAACGGACATCTTGGTGCGCGAATGTTGGTGAAAATTATATTAACTTTTGTTATATACTGATAAAATTTTCCATACTTGACTAGCATTATTTAATTTACAAGTATGGCACATCATTTTGCTGGGGAGAAGTATTTACTAGGCATATCAGGTATATAATTTGTGGCTTTGCTCCTTAAGTTTAAATCAATCACATCACATTTCTTGCGGATTAGCTTAGGACTCCAGAGTTCATTCGCCTTATTGGCAAAATAAAACTTATTTGTTTTTTTAAAAAATAATTTTTTGTTATTATATACTTTGGTCCTAAGGAGAAGGTCATTGTGAGCCTTAGCGGCAAATTGAAAGGATTTAATCCAAATGTGGTAGGCCTGGTGAGTATACTTTTACTTAGTTAATAATGACTCTAGAGATAAAAAATTATATATTATATAACGAGAATAGAACGTAATTATTAAAGATCAATCAGTAACTGAGAAAGTCGGACACTATCTATATAAATTAAGCTAAAAATAGATTTTTACTTTAACATTGCTTTGAATGACGAGGCAACTTTTAGCAGCTCTGCTACATTGGATAATATAATTATATTTGTTTTTCTATTGCAGAATCCTTGCGTTGTGCGTAATTTTTGATCTGTAGCTCCAGAGATCATCTTCAGATTTTGTTCAATTGTCGCACACATAGTAACAAAGAAAGCACAATAAAGCAATACATACTTAAACTAATTTTTTACTAGGTGCGCAAAACCTAACACGCAACGGAATATATATTAGATTTCCACCCCAAACAGTAACTAACTTTAACCAAACATTGGTTGCGCGAACTGTGATAACAATTCCTATAGTCAAGGTTGCGATCTTGGTATAAACATCTGTCAGTATAAACCAAGAATTTTATAGTGAAGAAAAGACAATTCATCCAGTAGTCCGATTTCGTCATTATTGGAACTCATCACGTTCTGGTTCGCGGCAGTAAGTACCGAGTTCTCAATAAGGACAAAACCGGTTTCCTGGATGAACTGCCTTTTCTAAACTATATAATTCTTAGCTTATACTGAGAAATGTAAGTAATTAACGGGTAAGATTTTTATATAAATGTGGCAACCTTGATCATAGTAAATATTCAACTTTCACAAGATAATGCGTGTCACGTTTGATCGTGTATATCCCTAACTGTTATGTTCATTCAACTAAGGAAAACTGTGGTGATTGAATATGAATTTACATTAGTTCGACTATTTGTTTTTAACCCACCATGTGAAATGACGTAATTGAGGTTGCCCCCACCTTATAGTAAGTTTATTATCCAAATGATGGTAAATCAATTATTAGTAACGAAGTCCATCCAAAATTCATAATTATATGTTCGTTTGGTTTTTAAGCTGGTAGTGAGTTAAGTGCTTATTATTTCATTAAATACTTTTAATTAGTTTCCTTACCAACCATTACTTATTTTATTTCATATAATAATGAAGGTTTTTATTTTTACTGAATATGAATATTTTGTTTCTCCTACCCAACTTATTTATTGATTTACTCTAGTAAAACAGCATTTCATTTCTTTAAAACTTTGATGATTGTTGAACTGAAGATGGCAATCGTCGAAGGCTGCCAAAATATATTCAAGGAGCAAAAAAATGGAATTCAGACAGCTAATATTTTAATACTATCATGTTTTCCATATTTTCATTCTATTGGTAATGGATTGTTCATTTTCTTTATTTTAGGAAAAAGTTTATTTGCCGCAAAGTTTTCTCATTACACAAGGTGTGATTGTTGACTTTCCAAGCTTTGTCTCTCCTAGTTGTTTTTCATTATCTGAACTTGTACTCTACATTTTATTTGTTAAGGAGAAAGAGTTTGATACAGAAGCACGGAATTAAAATCCATAATGATTGTGTAACGACACAAATTAATGGCCGACATATTGCGTAAATTAAATTTAATTTTATTTACGTTGCACCAATGAGAAAAAAAAGCGAAACTTGCCGTTTAACCAATAGTGTGCAAGTAGGCATGGCATGCTATTTAAGCACGGCAATTTACCATGCAAGCCAGTTGTCACATTTGCATTCTACCTTGCTTCACGCGTGTGCGTTCTGTCGGCTGTCAATACCTACGCTGGTGATTTGGTAGTTTCACCAACAATTGGCTACATCCGTGACTCATCTTGTTGCGGTACAACCAGCAAGACGAGCCAATTAATTGCAGAACCTGAACGACGTTATCCACATCGTGATTACAACACGACAACGGGAGCAACAACAACCAGAGTCCACCCAAGGCTCTAGGACATCTTCACACTCTAATCAATACAAGAGAACGCACGACCAGGCCCTCTTAAGGGCCCCCTATCAGTAACAAATCTCTATTCAGAGCACCTTAACCGAGTTTGTAACGTCGTACGGCATTTACTTGAAGCTGGGGCGTTTACAAAATTGGCGACCGCGCCAGGATATTGATTATTGTTCTGATTTTTTTGGTATAAATAAAATTGACTTCCTTTTTCATTTATTTGGGATAAAAAAGATTAACATTTGCGTTTTCTTTACCCTGATCGTGGTCTTCTGGGAATTTTGTTGGGTATATATTTGTGAATTTGTGTTGAATTTTTTTTGGGGATATAATAATAATAATACATTGGCATCAAAGGCCAACGGGGCCTCTGTTCATCTTTCCTACGGCATCGTACGTACTCGACAGGTTCAATTGCGGATAATTTTAATTTTTGGAAGCAGTTACTGTAAGTGCCTTTGTTCTGCGCTCATTCACTTGTGGAAGCTTTTTGTGGGTAAGCGTTTCGCTAAAGTATATTTATATATTTTCATATTGCTTATAAATTTATGCTTTTAAGATCCCGTAAGATTGTTAGAATGTCAGGTCCAATTTTAGATAATGATGTTCCTGTTTGGGATGGAGATAGTGAACTATTCTTTATGCGCGTAGACTCCGCTTTCTCCCCGTTTCCTGATTATGACAGTCATCAAAAACTGTCGAAGGTTTTTGCTAAACTACCTTCTGAATTGCAGCGATGGATTTATCCTAAGCTTGAGGCCATTAGGAAGCTACCTAATCCCATTTTGGGCCTACAAAACGAAGTAGAATCCTTGCTTGGGCCCACAGAGACAGCAGATAATAAACAAATATGCGCAGTTAGACATGCCAAACCTTGGCCCCATCGAAATACTGAGGGAATTACGGAAACGTTGGTATAAAACCAAAATTTCTGCCAAACAGTTTCCAAACATTCTCTCTATAGATGACTTATCTGAGAGATGTGAGTTGGAATATAGGGTTTTGGAACCCAAAGTGAATCCATCATCCTTTTCTTCACCCCCGCAAGATGATAGACTCTCCTCTTTAGAGAGGACAGTGGCGAACATGGCCAAAGTTCTAGAAGGATTGGCCATTACCAAATCCGAGCTAAATCAAGTGAATGCTCGACCTAAATTCGTTCCTAAGCCCAATTATAACGGTAGGCGGCGATCGAGATCTCCGCAATTCTTTAATAAATATGCCCCAAAGAACTGGTGTTATAACCAACAGAAGTTTTTTTTCATGCCAAGTCTGTCTTTGTTGTTCCGAAGAATTTCCGAATGAGTGCCAATTTCCACAGCTGATGGAAAGGACAACAGACCGCAGGCACAAGGATGCATCAGTATCGGGAAACGTCTAGCGCAGGAAGTAGAAGACCGTACTTTCTGCACATCAACGGCATCAACGGCGCCACAGGGAAGAAGCCAACTACAATCCGACATCGCTGTCGACTCTTTTCGTCCACGCCAAATTTTCCACATAGAGAACCAAACGGACAACGCCGGTCGCAATCACCAGCCTACTTGTTTGCATGACCCGACCAAACAGCCCAACGAGCTTCTGCACCTTCTTGATTTCAAAACTGGCGAAGAGTTCATCGTAGACACAGGTGCAGCAGTCTCAATTCTCAAGGGTGATTCAATGGCCGAGATGTCGCTAGGCGTTCTTCTCGCAACAGCTACAGGCGAGCCCATATCAACATATGGCTGCCGGTATCGCACACTCAGCATAGGTCTACGACGTGAATTTTCCCACAACTTCATCATTGCCAAGGTCTCACATAATATAATAAGCCTTGATTTCCCTCTGAAATTTCGGCTCATTGTTGATCTTGCCAATCGAAAGATCATCGACCCCTCCACCGGACTTGAGCAAAGTTTTTGGACACTTGCCTCCGAGCGTTTGGAGTTACAGGTCATTCAGCCAACCCCAGTGCATCATTCAGCAGAGATATCAGCAGCTCTTCAAAAATACAAATCCCTTTTCGATCTTAACAAGTCAGAGCTATGAGTCTCCAACACAATGCATCATATCGTCACAGAAGGACAACCTATTGCATTCAAGAAGCGACCACTGGCCCCTGCTAAGCTGAAAGCTGCCCAAGAAGAATTCTCAAGGCTTTTGGAAGAGGGAATCATCAGACCATCGAAAAGTTCATGGGCGTCACCACTGCACTTAGTCTCTAAATCAAACGGATCGTACAGAGCCTGTGGAGACCACCGTAAGCTAAATTCAGTGAAAAAATCGGATGCATATCCTATTCCAAATATTAACACTTTACTTGAAAAACTCAACGGCAGCAATTTCTTCTCAGTCATTGACCTCAGACAAGCCTACCATCACATCCCGGTAGCACCAGAGGATATCGAGAAAACTGCAGTCATCACTCCATTTGGCCTTTTCGAATATCTTTACATGCCTTTTGGACTTAAGTGTGCTACTCAGACATTTCAAAGATTCATGGACAACATACTTCGCGACGACTCTGCTTATTGTATGTCATATCTCGATGACATTATGATATTCAGTCCAGATCTAGAATCTCATGCGAAGCATCTACGAAATGTCCTCTCACGCTTAACCAATCACGCAGATTGCAACTACATCCGTGGACTTCTTAGAGCATCGTATCACGGCCTATGGTATTCAACCGTTGCCGTCAATGACGAATTCAATCAAGAATATCAAGTCACCAAGGACTGTTAGCGAGTTGCAGAAAATCCTGGGAGTACTAAACTATTATCGCAAGTTCCTTCCGGGCCTTTCAAAACAATTTTATCCTTTGTGCAGGCACTTGCGGAACCGAAAAGGACTTAGCAAGAATTCCATCATTGCTTGGTCATCCGTAGACGAGGAATTACTTCGACTTGCCATCAACTCGTTAGCAAATGCCACAATGCTAACACATCCAGATTTTGAAAAGCCATTTCTACTCACAACAGATGCTTCTGAATTCGCTATTGGAGCCACGTTGGAACAAGAGATCGACGGAGTTCGGAAGCCTATCAGTTTCTACTCGCGTACTCTCCAACCAGTAGAAACGAGGTACGACACTTTCGGTCGAGAACTTCTCGCCATCCACGACGCAGTGCGCCATTTTATCAGCATCATTGGCAGTAGCAGATTTGTTGTTTTCACAGATCATGCACCACTAGTTAGCGCACTTCGAAACGCAACTTCATCTATCGCCAAGTACCCTGCCAGAGTGGAAAGACAGCTTTCTCGTCTAAGCGAATGGCAATTTGACGTCTTTCACGTCAAGGGCAAACAGAACGTCATTGCAGATGCCCTGTCTAGGCCAGACGTCTCTCTACAACCACCTTCGCCGTCACCATTCACTGTCAACTCCGTGGCACTCAGTGAACCTGCACTAACGCCAACTCTCCTGCAAACTGAACAACGCGGTGACATTCACATTCAAAGATCAATAGCCCGTCACCCAACCAAGTTCATATGCCGTCTGTGGGAAGGCTTACCAATTGTTTACTTCACGGGTACGCAGCCCAACAAGCCAGTTCTGCCGACCAGCCTTCAGAGAAAAGTTTTCGATTCAATTCACTCAATTTCTCACCCAGGAAGCCAATCGACTGTCCGACTTCTTACAGATCGTTTCTGGGGTCACAGACTTAGGCAGAATGTTAAACGATGGGTCTCAGAGTGTGCTATTTGTCAGAAAAACAAGATCACACGACACACTCGTTCTAAGTTGCAACATGTTCGATCTACTTCTCGCCTAGCCAACGTCCACATTGACATAGTTCATCTGACAAAGTTTCAAGGTTTCAGCTACATTCTAACTATGATCGATAGATTTACACGGTGGCCTGCGGCATTACCTCTTGGCACCATTTCTGCAGACGAAGTAACTAACGGTTTTATCTCTGCATGGATATCCAATTATGGTGTTCCCAATGAGGTCATCACGGACAGAGGCACTTGCTTCTCATCTGATCGTTTCAAAACCACCTTGCGGTACATGGGATGCATCTTACGCCAGACGACTGCCTACCATCCCCAGGCTAATGGCATGGTAGAGAGAATGCATAGGGAACTCAAAGCTGCTTTAGCATCCTCGTCCATTAATGGCAACTGGGTCGATGCACTACCTTTAGTTCTGCTTGCCATGCGTTCCCGTACTCGTGAATCCATTAAAACATCTGCGTCACAACTCTTGTATGGCATGGATCTACGCCTGCCTAGTCAGCTCCCACGTCTACTACCGGCACAAGATGACCCACAAGACGAAGCTACCCGCCTTCGACTTCATTTCGGTAACATGTCTGAACAGCAGCCGAGACACACGCCTCGTCCAGTCTTCGTTCACCCACAGCTCCACAGCTGCAAGAGAGTACTCGTTCGCAACGACAATGCTGTTGCACCACTACAACCAAAGTATCGCGGTCCTTACCCGATTTTGCTCAGACAACCAAAATACTTCATTATTATGCAAGGCGCTACACCGACATCAGTAAGCATAGACAGATTGAAACCGTTTATCGAACCGCCTGATCCTGAGAGCGTTCAACCTTCTACACACGTCTCAGGCTCCGTCTGCACACAATCTCAATGTCCTGCTTTGCATAACGCGTAATTGATTTTTTTTAAACATTAACATTAACTATCAAAATTTTTTTTAACCTTACGTTATTTTTTGTATTTGTCTCAATTGGCATAACCAGCTGTTCTTAGCTAACAATTGTGTAACATTTTTGAACAGTTCTTTGGTATTATGCCATCTCTGAGGCAATGTTCGTGTACATATTTTTATGCAGTTACCTTTGATTTTAATGTATATATTTTACATTATAATGTATTTCTCACACATGACATCACACTGCCTATTTTGGTATGACCAGCTACTTAGAGCTAACGCTTTCGTGTAGCAACACTAAGTAGTGATCAGCTTCATATCATGGTACAGGCCACTTTCAATGCATATCTCAACTTCATCAATTGCACAAAGACCACTCTACAAATGTCATGACCACAACGTCGAGCACTCTAGCTCCTTTGGTCGTATACAAACACATTGACGACGATCCAACCTGCTTAGGTTTTAACTTAAACCTGGCAAATTCAGTGGCGATTTACCTCGAAATCTTCACGCTGCGGCTCCCAAATCTTACACTGCTCTATTTTGCCTCACGTGGTATGACCGACCACTAAAGCTAACAATTTGTGTAGCAATTCCTAGTGGTTACCTGGCATCATATCATTGTTGGAGCAACCAACAAGCATATTTAAGCCCAGCATTTATGGTTTATCATATTTTTGCTTAACTCTTTTCGAACTCTGTCATACATTTCTTATCTCGCCTCGCAGAGAAGAATTCTATTTCCTTTTTTTTCAGAGAGGAAAGTGTTGTAACGACACAAATTAATGGCCGACATATTGCGTAAATTAAATTCAATTTTATTTACGTTGCACCAATGAGAAAAAAGCGAAACTTGCCGTTTAACCAATAGTGTGCAAGTAGACATATATTACTATGGCATGCTATTTAAGCACGGCAATTTACCATACAAGTCAGTTGTCGCATTTGCATTCTGCTTTGCGTTACGCGTGTGCGTTCTGTCGGCTGTCAATACCTACGCTGGCGATTTGATTTGTTTCATCAACAATTGGCTACATCCGTGACTCATCTTGTTGCGGTACAACCAGCGAGACGAGCCAATTAATTGCAGAACCTGAACGAAGTTTTCCACATCGTGATTACAACTCGACAACAGAAGGAACAACAGCCAGAGTCCACCCAAGGCTCTAGGACATCTTCACACTCTGAATAATTCAGGAGAACGCACGACCAGGCCCTCTTAAGGGCCCCCTATCAGTAACAAATCTATATTCAGAGCACCTTAACCAAGGTTTTAATGCCGTACGGCATTTACTTGAAGCCGGGGCGTTTACAATTGCAAAGCCACAAATTTTATCCCATTAGTATATATTGTCTAGACCACATGGCCAGTAAATTTTATACTTTATCTCTATACTGATACCATCATTTTGAACTGACGTTCTGTTTTTTGTGTTCAAGAGGCGGCTGCATTTTATATAAAAGAAACAATTTTAAATTGCAATTAAAGATATGGAGTTAAGCGATTTTAGGATATACTTACTTTACTGCGGCTGACTCCTTTTGGAGGATAAGCCGGCTCCATTGATTTCATGGAGTTTCTTGGGAATTTGGTACAAGTGGTGTCGCCTCAATGAAGAGAGTTTCCACCTGCCAATTTCTTTACATTCACGGCAATAATGTAATTCCACTCGGATAGGGTATAACCAATTACCTAACCTAACGAAAGACCAACATGCAGGTAGTTTTACAACGTGTTGAATACAACAACTGAATCAATCTTGCTGGACAATATTGCAACTGAGCGACCATTAAAACCCATTTTAGAAATCGAAATTTTTGGCAAAATCTTGTGATTTATTTTACAAAAATGTAGGAAAAAATACTTTTTAGAATTATTTTATTTCACTCCGAGATTTAGAGAATAAGCTGGACATATTACCAACATATGATTCAATGCTCATATTATCCGAATCTTCAACAGAGAGTCTTGAAAAACTAATTAAAATTCATTAAAAATCATTGACAAAGAGACAATATGACATCCACTTATTATCCAGAAACAAACTTATGCAGATTCTGCAAAGAAATATACATGTCTAAACTGTTTATCATAAAAAGGAATGCGGTTACCATATGTTGGACAAGAGAAAATAATTATCTACCTTGTCAGGCTTCATCAAAGCAATATAAAGATAGATAAAAAAAACTCATAAAATTATATCTTCATGAAACCACTATGCTAACTAAGAATATAGACATTAGTCTTCTAGTCAACATGATTACTACCGATTTATTTTTTACAGCTTAAATTTCTTAATATGTCATTGAGGCGATTTTATGATGACACAAATCGTACAATAAAATACCATTGGCCTTAAAAGAGCATAAACACATTTTTTAACTTGGAATTCAATGTAGAACTTGCGTTTCGTGCCCTTGTAGCAGAAGTTTATATATGATCAAATAATGCTTATCATGTTCTTCTTATTATTATACGCTAAAAACAGATGATGTACTTAAGTTATTTGGATATAACGAACGCAAATTTAATAAGAATATTGAATTCCAATAGAGGAACTATACTGTGGAAAATATTTGCATAAACTAAGAACAATGAAAAATTAAGTGTCAGAGAACCAACTTTGCACTCTCACTTTTGCACCTCGCTGCAGCACAATCGTAAAGAATCATGTACAACCAAAAAATATATAAGATGAATTTTGACAAGGAATGTTACGAGAAATTATAATTCCGTTAAATTGTAGGAGATATTGTGCTTATTATAGATAGCGTAGATAGCGTATATTGTTCACGGAAAGTAAGGTTACCCGATCAACGTGTATGTGCGTGAATCGAACTTTGGGCACTTTGATGATCTGTGGCGACGTTTTGGTGTGTCTCGTCACTTTGCATCGCTTACATTCTAGGCATTGTTTTGATCACTACTTGACATCTCGCCGCATGCCAGGTCAAAAATAAGTTCTGGATAAAATATCCACTTAGGGTTTGTCAGATGGATGGCTCATTGAATTGTAAACCTCGAAGATCTTATGACGAAGTTTTTTAGGTATAAACGGCCGAGGGCCCACGCCAGTTATTTCAAACTGAAGCAGAGTTCCATCACAATAAAGTGTTTTTAGGCGGTTGACATCAAATTTACAAAGTGATGGGTCATCGTGCTGTGCTGTTTGCAATTCCTGAGTACTTATAGGTGAAAGACACAGGATCGAGGCACTGAGTTCTGCAGGACGGCTCAGGGAGTCTGCAAATACGTTTTCTGACCCTTTGACGTGAGTGCCTTCATATCCATATTAGTGTATTCGTGTAAGTTGCGAGTTGACACGTCGTAATTATAAATATTCTTTCTTTCCTCTGAGCATTGGGAGTAGAGGGAGGTGGACTGGGTATATCTTAAACTTTCGTTCATCCAAATATGTGTGGAAGTGTAGGATCGATTGGTAGATAGCTAGTAAATCTTTACCTAATGTATCATATCGCGTCTCGCGAGGTTGTAGTTTTTGCGAGAGAACGCGATAGGTCTGTGTACGCCATTGATGGATTGTTGAAGTACTGTACCTATGGCAACGTCGGATGCGTCTGTGATCAATTCAAAAGGTTGAGACCAATCCGGCGAATGAAGCCTTGTTGCTTTGCATGAAGTCCTTTTGGCATCCTCATAAGCCTGCATGTCGTCCATATTGAGCTAAATCAATTGTGATTTCTTGACAATACGGCTTTCTGGCACGAGATATTTGTAGAGAGGTGCCAGAATCTTGGCAAGGCAAGGTACGAATCGAGAGTAGTAGTTCATCTTGCCCAAGAATCGTCGTAACGCTCAAACGGTGTTTGGAGGCTGTAGATCTTGAATGACACGAACCTTAGCAGGTAGAGTTGTCATGCCTTTCTGGGAAATCTGATGACCGCGGAATTCAATTAATGTTTATGCAAAAACACATTTATTGTCATGAAGCCGGAGGACATAATCTGCTAGACGTGCGAGTAGAATGTTAATATATATGTTCGGACATTAAGTTCGAGAATACCAGAATGTCATTTAAGTAGGGAATTATAAATGGTTGACCGTCTAGTATTTTGTCCATAACGCGTTGAAATGTTTGAGATGCGTTCTTAAGATCGAAAAGCATATAATGATATTCGTGTGTGCCACCACCACCGGTGAATCTGAAAGCAGTATACGAAATGGAGTCTTTGTCCATAGGTACTGGATAGTAGGCTTTAACTAGGTCGAGTTTTGAGTACACGGCATGACCGATAGCAGATCTGAGTAAGACAGCTGGATTTGGCAGGATGTACGCAACAGACTGTGTGCAAGAATTGAGAATACGATAAACCGCGCACACTCTGAATGTTCCCTGTTCACTCTTTAGTAGCACTACCACAAGCAACGCAAATGGCGAGCTGGATCGTGCATCGATGCCTAGTTGACGGAGCATGGCGAATTCTTGCTCGGCGGCCTTATGCTTAAGTGGTGCCAATGGACGTGTTCTGGGAGGATGAGGAAATGGCTTCGATAAGATGATGCGATGAGCTGTGATGGCAAGCTTCCTCTTGAGATCGGGCATAAAAGAGATAGGCTTGAAAATCTCTTAATGTCGCTTTAGAACATCGTCTATTTGTGGTACATGAGGAACTGGAGGAATTAGCTGTATAGATGAGACCTCTTTGGCGCGAGTCGTGTGTTTGAGCGCTGATGGTAGCAAATGATTTTCAGCAGTGCGTATCTCTCATGCTTATGGACGAATAAGGAGATCAAAATGTTCGAGGAAGTCACGTCCAATGGTGTTTCTTGTCGTGTTGGCAATGATGAAAGGATACTTAAGACATTATTTTCAGTTGGAGGACGAGATTGTGTGTACTCGTACCCGAAACGTTGCTATGCTGGAGCCATTGGCGCAGGTAAGACTGCTGGTGATGACTTGGTGGGTGGGTTCAGAATTATTGTGTCGGAGTAAGCTGACGTCTGAATCAGTCTGCGTCACGGATGAGAAAATATGTTGATTGTGGAAACAGACGATGAGACTGTTTGCAGGCATTTGGGCGTTTGAAGCATAACTTGACTAAAGCCTTCGCTGTAAAGACAATAGATTGATTGCATTCTACCGCGAAAGCAACGTGCTTCGAACCATAAGACGTCGGGTAGCCAACAATTTTTGTGTGTTCAGACTCTACTGCTGCAGAGCAGGCTGACTCCGGCAGTTTTCCGAACCCTCCATGGGCGGATCAACATGAGTTGTCGAAGGTGCCCACGTCCATCTAAACGTTGCGTCTGTGCGCGGGAATCTGCAGCCATTTCTGAGGCAACAGCGCGTAGAGTGGCCATAGCTTTGGTGATTCGTACACCACTCCGCCGGTGGCTCTGGAACTGTAGCACGGCCCCTGGACATTGACCTCTTGGTGCTGTTTCGGGACGGTGGTCGACGCTGGTCACGCCTGCTCTGGTCGCGTCTGTAGTGGACAGCATCCACCCAGGCCGAACCTAGTCTGACGGTGAGGCTCTTGAGAAGGCTGATGCGGCGCTCATTGATGACATTAGTTTGAGCTGACGATGCTGTAGATTGAGGCTCGTACAGGCGTGAAGTGATGCAACCTGTCTCTGAGGCAGGTGAGCTGCAGTGGTGTTTCTTTCACCAAATGTCTAAATGTGCCGGCAGTAGGTCGTCTAGCACTTCAACGGATTCGCGCAGAAACGTGGCCATTTCTTGGATTGCCGGAGGAAGCTTCTGAATGAATAGTCGCATCAAAATTTCCTTGGGTAGATTGAATTCCGAGACTTTCTGCTCCATCTCCCTAAATAGCTCATAAGGCGTGCGGCTACCTAGGGACATATGGCTCATCAATTCTGTAAGCTTGTCTTCCTGATCTGGGGTCAGTTGCTGCGTGACGGCGTGTTGCAGGCTCTGTCATGGCTGCGAATATGTGCCCTTAGTATTTTGATGCAGGATATCTGTGAGTCCACGTCTGAAAGACATTGGGATTGTCTCCCAAGCCCTCAAAATAATAGAGCCCCCTACTGTTATATTGGACACCTTGGCCAATAAAGTAACATCGTCGATCTACTCGTCAAGGTAATCTGGATCAAATTGGTATATCTTATATTGGGTCCATGCAGTGGTGCGGCTTGTTGCTGGGCTCGCCACCGAGCTTCCTGCATTTCCTGATCTGTACGTCATATTTTGTGTGTCTAAGATATCTAGTACAGATGACAGTGTTACATCGTCGTCATCGGTCATCGTGTGGCTGTCTTCGAGAATTGTGATTTCGAGAGAGTAGCCCACTGAGTTTTGCGGATCAGGATTTGTTTTCTTGTGTGGTTTCCCCGCTTTACCGGATTCATTCTTCCGTGGCATTCATCCAAAGTGCTTGGGCTAGCGGGAGGACTAGCGCCTGCTTGATATTCTCATAGACTAGAGTTGCTGATTAATTATTTTTTGGCTGTGAGCTCGACGAGACAGGACACCATTTATGTAGGAAGTATTTTGGGTATTTTAAGAGGTTTTAGCGGGGTAGTTGTTTATTTAGCGATGTTATGCCATTCTTACATATGCCTGGTAGCGGTCGTCAGGGAAGATTATTTTCGTGGGCCGTGCTTATGATTAATATCAGACCCCTTTCCAGTGGGTGATGTGTGATGGCCAAGTCGAATTATCATTGGTGTATTGTAAACTATGTTGCAAAGTAAATTAAAATTAACTGTTAGTCAAAATTGACCGTGCTCTAGACGGCACCAAAATAAAATATTGTTAACACAAGTTAATAACTAGGCACAAAATCAAAGTAATAAAAAACACAATAAATAAATCCAGAATGTCTTAGCAGAACTGATAGTTTTCGTTTAAATGATTGAGAAACACGAAATATAAATCCAGAATGTCTTAGCTGAACTGTTGGTTTTCGGATAAATGATTGAGGAACACACAAAATATAAATCCTGGCTTTGAGCGTTAAATCACTTAAATCCGCTGCATATTACCGGCGTATTGCGCAAGGGTGTGTATTATAATTAAACAAAACCTTATTAATTACAAATAAATTTGCAGTTCAAGAAATCAAAATTAAAACTGCTTGAAGCTAACAGAGATTGTTTCTAAAATCACAGTTACGAGAATGATTGTCTAAAACCAGAATTCTTATATGTGACCCTAAGGAAAACCAAATTTGATGAAATTGGTACTCGTTGGGTTGTAACGCAGAGCGGCGCGATAAAAAATAAAATGAAAATGTTTTTGAGCGAAAATTGGTAGATCAAAAGTTAAAGTGGACTTGCATATTGCTTAATTATTCTTCCTTTGATACCATTAGATTTAATATTGACCGAGCTCCGAAGATGATCTCTGGAGTTTTAGATCTAAACTTAAGCACAACGCAAGGATTCTGCAAGAGAAAAACAATCATAAATATATTATTCAATAAATCTGCGCTGCTAAAGAATGCGTTGTCATTTAAAGCAAAGCCTAAGGAAAAAATATATTTTTAATATAATTCATGTGAATAGTGTTCGACTTCCTTAGTTGCTGAATGATTTTCAGTGATTAAGTTCTATTCTCGTTATATAATATATAATACTTGACCGTTAGGGTTAATATTAACTAAGTAAAATATACTTACCAAGATTACAGCATTTTGAATGTTGCATTGAATATAACACCAGATGAACTCCTTGGACTAATTCCTTTAAATTTTATGCTGAGGTCCTCAATGACAACATCCTAAGTACGAAAATATATGATCACTTAACCAAGAATGATTCAATGTTATTAAAACAATTTTTACACATTAATTGTTTAAGATAATGACCGTTATTCGAATTACCAAATGAATTAATTTTTGATTTTTTCTGAATTCATGTATACACTCAACTGAATAAAAAGACCTCCTAAAAATCGATATTATCAATTTTTGCCTCATTATGATGTTCCAAATGGTGCCTCTCCTCCCTTTTTTTGCATCTGGCACTTTCGACTCATTCATTAATGTTATTCTTGGCGCCGAGGTCTAACACACCTATGTAGTCTTATAACCTCGTTCCTCAAACTAATTTTGTTCATTTTTTTAATTCTACCCAGGAAAACTGTAGGATTCATGCACATATTGTCATCAGTGGCATAATTCAATTAAATCATTCTTTTCTCCTATCCTATTTTTTTGTAAAATGAAAACAAACAGATTTTAATATTCAACATATTAATATATAAATTAGATTCCTGTTTCAATTTTGATTCTTCCAAACGTTTCTGGCGCTTAACGTCAAATCTCATCAAAAAAGCTCTAGAGTTACTGAACAGTGTCCTATACCCTTATAACGCATATCCCGCAAAAAATGGAAAGGCCGTGTAAACAACTTGTTTTATAAGTTCACTGGTTTGACTCTTTTGGTTCTCGATGCAGCTTTTCCACCATAACAGCTTCCCAATTATTATACTCACACATAACTTGTACTTAAATTTTCACTGTATTCCGGGGCTTTGTGAATATCTCGTATATGAATTGGCTACCTTGCTCATAAACAGTATTAATGATTAAACAGAACCACCATAGTAAGAACTACACTTAAATGTTGAACTGGGGCATTTTGACTATGTCAAAGTAATCATGCATAACCCGACCAGTTGTTATTTTGATATCCTTTGTTTCTGTTTTGGTGTGCTGCTAACCCTAGCAAGTTTGAAACCTCGCCGTATCATAACCTACACTCGTATGCCTTTACACATATTTGGCTATAATTATCACTTTGGAACAAGTCTAGCTGCAACGTCAGTGCAAGTATGTCCCATACAATATAGCAGTTACAAGTAAACGGTGATTGATTGCGCGGGAGGTGGTAACAATTCTTAAAATCAAGTTTGCGAGCTTGAAGTAAACACCAATCCTATTGTATTTAACCAGTCGTCGAACAATCTAATAAAACTACCGCCAGGCGAAACGTACTGAAGCTTTTTGATCTTCCATGATTATCATCAGAGTACGACGGCGAACGGGCTATGAGTAATAAACCGCAATTCATATATATGGAAATCAAAATTAGATATGCGGCTCTCAATTCTAATAGTCTTGCATAAATTGTACGTGACTGGAAATGTCGGCTGCACAATTTATATGCAGTAACGAACATTAAATTTCGCCGCACACATATATATACAGACAATACAATTAAACAATAATTGATTGCGCGGGTGGTGGTAACAATTCTTTAAATCAAGTTTGCGAGCTTGATGTAGCAGTTGTTCTAATTGAAACTATAATTTCAATGTCGCTGTCAAACCTTTTTGGCAATTCAGTATTTCGTATGCTACAATTAACTTCTTGATTAAAATTACTGAGGCATTATACTGATCATTCAATAGCCTTGACGGTTCAGATCTACTTATGTCTTCCGCCTCTATGTTCTTTCTGCCGGATATATAAGATACCATGATGTATATCACTGTTAGTCATGTTATCTGATTATTCACCCTAAGAGAGTAATTCAGCCTTGTGTTTTTGCCAATGATAATTATTATTGGCATATTATCCGTCAACATCTTAATGCGGTGACCATCTACTAAATGCCCGAGTTGTAGGTTAACAACATTTAAATTAGCTTTTTGTCAAAGATCTTATAAAGTTTTAATTGTCTTTATTCTTTCTTTTTTAAAACCCGATACCATTGTCTCGATGATGATGCACTGCCAGTATTGCACCATATAAAGCAAAATATCATGAAACACTCATAATGGCCGCCAGTTGATTTGCGCAATCAACAGTTATTTCGCACAACTTTTCTTTATCCCTTTGAAATTGTCTCTATTTTCGTATACTAAAATGATACGCCAGCGCTTCTTGATTGTACTCCACTCAAAAACCCAATGCCCAAACAAAAATTCTAAACTTTTGGCTAGACCATTTATTTAGTAGCGATATTTACCGACCATCCACAAAAAAACCTGCTCAATTGGCGTATTGTTCGTGTCTGTATGAATTACGAGCACAAATAAGGTCAAGTATTCACGATTGGTATATTTTCTAGTTTCTCGTCAAATCCTTGAGATCTAAATTTAATCGGCTCTCACAATTTTGCAGGTTGTTGGTGTTTACCCAGTCATTATTTAAGTTTTGTATAAGAACTACGCAAAATCTACAGTGTTCCATTCTGTGGAATAACCTACAAGCTATATTATGTTATCCCGGTTTAGAGATCAACGCCCGTTATGCCGCCACAACTTGTTAAATGTTTATTCCAGCAATTGTACAGTTAACTCGATATGTGTAGGATGACGGAAAACATTTTCATGAACAAGTCAAAGTAAATAAGTGAAGGCTTTATAATTAGTAATGTGAATTAATTATTATAAACATCATATAATTATTCAGATAGATATGCACAATAAACTGTATTTTCATATAAAAGCATAAAATCTTATTTTGGCTTTTAAATAAAATGATCACATACAAGAATCATAACCAAATGGTCTTTACGCAACTTTCTATCTTTACACTATTTTCGCTACCTATCTGACTTAACTATTGAGTAATTAATTTACTAGTAGTAGACTAAATGTATAACCATAATGTAAAGTTTAAATAGGAAAGCCGAATAAAATAGTCAATAACACTTATGTCGTGGATGGTATAAAATATCGCAAAATATTTAGCTGAGTGATTTAAAAGTTTCTAAATCTTATGATGACCTTGCCAATTTGCACTAAATTAAAGCATATATTATTATATAAGTAGTTTCAAAATTTTAAACAAAGAAACATCATTAAACACATGTTCATTATGATGATGATGACCAGCGTGTACGTCTATCATATATCTACTGATAAAGCTTGAACCAGAAGGATATACAAAGTTAATATGACCAAAAATTATGATTTAATATACCCGTGGTTTTAGTGCTAAATAGCGACTCAGAAGTAGCTGCGAGCTAGGCTCCGAAATAATATTTCCGAAGACTTTATTTGAAGCAAACTCTATTACTACTAGAACAAGCATACTTATAGTCAATTGTATCGTCGTGTGTATGCAAAACTACTTGGCCAAATTTATAGCGAGTATAAGACCTAATACCGTCTCCTAGACATGGGTCGCCGGGAAGCACGAATCGTAGATATCCAATAAATAATGTTTTTTGTCTATGCCGACTTTCGTATACTCTTCTGGTTCTATTTGATATAATTTGTTATTAGATGCACTATGCCTTATTCATAATTGCATATACCCTACTTCTGTGTAACAAAGAAAATATAACTTTAAACGTGAAATTAGCATTATAAATATCTATTTGGATTAAAATCACTCATGATTAATTAAATGTAATGCCAAATAAAAATATACATAACATAAGACATTCAAATTACACATTTATTCAAGAGAACATAGATTAATATTTCGTTATGATAATAATTGTGTACGGAAGAAATTTAAAATCAGATAAGCATTTATAATATAATATAAAGCAATGAGTCATTCAAATGATATTTACATTTATTAAGATTTATTATTAACAATACATTTTTCTGGCTACGAAGGCCACCCGGCGAAACAGTTGGGAGATAAATGTACAAATCAAAAACAAGATTGTTAATGATTATGGGAAGCAGTGAATGAAAATTTTCTATTACAAAGATAGCTATGGTGATATAATATATTGTGCTTTCCAAAAAATATCATCGTTGATATAAAAATATCTCCAAAATAAATCTTACAAAACAAATATATAGCGTCTGTAACGGCTCCAGAACAATTCGCTGACATATTGCCTAAATGAATTTCAAATTTAATTCATGCGGTACCAAATAAAACATGCGAAATTTGCCGTTAACCAATGGAATGCGAGCTTTTGTTTCCACGCAATATAAGCACGGTACATTTACCATGCTTGTCATTAATTACGTTTTATTTCTGCTGCGCACTACGTGTACGTGCTGTCTCCTGCCTCACTGACTGTTCACCTACGGTGACTTGTGGACTTGCTTCACAAACAAAGTCACCTAGTCAAGCCAATCTTGTTGCTGCACAAATATTGAGACGGAGCAACATCTATTTATTGGACCTCTACATGTACAAGTCATCAAGGTGTTGTCGCAGATTTTCAACGAAACAATTCTGAGCCCTCACACAACCTCTGGCCGCTGATTTTAACTCCACAACACAAAGGACACCAGCCAGTCAACTAGAGCCGGTCTCAAGTGTCTAGGGGTACTTTTAGACACTGCTAAACTATCTAACTTTCTCGGCATTTGTCGGAGAACGCAATTCCGGCCCTAATAATGACCACCAACAGTACTTATTATCAGTCTTCTTGGCATCTAACTGCTTTGTAACGACGTACGGAATTTACTTGATCCGGGGTGTTTTACACGTCTTTTAGCTTATCCACGAAGTTTTTCAGGAGATCATTTGGATCACATATTTTTCAATAAATAACAATTTAAACAACGTCATAGAAAGAGGCTTCTTTTTAAGTCATTTTGAATATTGATTGTAAATTTTATCATTTTTAGAAAGAAAAAAATTTTCTCGACAAGCATCTCACCAAAAGAGAAAAGATCATAGTCATGTACAAACCCATCCAATTAATCAAGCGGAATGCTGTTACACAGTAGCTCAGACTCCAGTATTATATGATGCGCAGTGATACATAATGTGGTCTGCTAGCATATATGATACATATAGGTTTCAAAATATTTCCTTTTGTAGCTTATGTCCTGTTTGGCAAACATTTTTCCATTCGATTCCAAGTATCAGCTGCGTACTCCAAGATAAGCCTCATCTAAATACTATATATTTGTAGTCGTAAATAATACAAAATTATGTTTCTCTATATTAGGGATCACAATTTCTTAGCGTAAATAACTATTCGTTCAAAATACTTCATAGCAAAAGATGAACATTGAATGATTGTACTTAAACACTTGATTACTTGATTTGATCTCGAAAACATCATTAAGAACAGCCTTATTAAAATAAGCCTATTAAAAGTCTGGTCTACTTTAGGAGGTTTTGTAGTTATTGTAATAGGTTTTGCGGGATAGCTGTCTATTTCGTAAAATTGTCCCATTCCTACATATTCATGGTGGCTGTTATTACCACACGTTCCATGATCAGTCCCTGACCTTCGTCTAAAGGGTGAAGTAAGAAGACTGGTCCATGTTATCAGACATTTATTAAATGTTAGATTGCAATACATGAATCAATTCACAGTTAATCCAAATAGACCGTGTTCTAGACAGTAGCAAAATAATATATGGTTAACAAAATTAAATGTCTTATGCACAAATAATTACCATAAACACAATCGGTTGTATCGTGATGAATTCATGTAAATGATTGAAAAAGGTAGGAGGATATAAATTCAGACTGATTAGCAATTTAGTTTGAGGTCACTGATAATTGAGGATAAAAAATACAATAAATATTGACACTGATAATTGATGGACAAATATCGTGCAAAAACAGTCTTAAATAACATCACAAATATTTATTCCACTGTTTGCTAGGTTTTGAGTGTTTGAATTAAATAAGTCCATTGAACTATATAGTTTTGGAAAAGAGATTGAGAAACACCTGATATCCTGATGAGTAAAATCATAACTGAAATGTGAGTCGTTGTGTAAAATGTGGTTAATGCACGTAAAGTAAATAAATCCATTGTTTGAACACAGAGGTATAAAAATCCATCGCATGTTACCTGCGTATTGCGCGCGGGTGTCTATATTTATTAAACAAAACCCTATTAATTACAATTAAATTTGCAGTTCAAGAAGTCTCAATTAAAACCGCTTGAAACTAGCAGAGATTGTTGCTAAAAACACAGTTAAGAAAAATATTGTGTAAAAACAGAATTAGACTATTTTACCTTAAAGAGAACTATATTTATCAAAATTGAACATCGTTGGGTTTTAACGCGGAGCCGCGTGTTACACTACGACCGATTTTTGAAGATTGTATATTTCCAATTAATACTCAACACTAGTGCTATTAAATAACTTCTCAGATCATACGAATCTACTGTTATTTTATTGTTAGATTAGTCAATATCTTAAAAATAATTTTGGAATATAATCATCAGGAAATTCTATATTTAGACCAATATAGACCATTTTTGCAATATTTCGAATATCATATTATATATTATCTTTGCGATACTCCAGATGTTACATTTAGTAACCAGAATCTCAAAATATTTACTTCTATTACACAAATAATATTTAAGAATCCTAAATATAATCATAATTTTTTTAGAGGTAATTGCCTCTAAAGTAGCATATTTTTATATAGAGCCCAAGACTTTTGAGGTGTAGAGGATGTTAAATCCTCCGCCTTATGTAAAATAACCTTGACTGATAAATTTAAATCACCATAGCTGATTGTAACGAACTTTATTTGAAAAGAATTTTTTCTTGTTATTTTCCAGAACATTCTTTGTTTAAATACTTGATTTTAAAAATGTGCGCTATTTTCAGTTTTTGAGTATCTCGCTCTGTGACTGGTATTGTAATTTTGGTTTGCTGCATTTTAACATTCTTCCATAGTAAACGATTACATCATTATCAAATATAATTCTCCATCAATTGCCTTTGTTCTGATATAAAATAACATTGAAGAGGAGCCTTGGAACAGGTATATTTGATTTTATCGTTGGGTCACGTTTATACCATAACAGATTATTTCTGAGAGGAACCGCTTTCCAAATTTCACTTTCCGATTGCCTAACAGTAAGTATCGATTTAATTGTTATCTCATATATTCATGGATACCGATATTAAATTTGAGGACACAAGTAGGTTAGTGCAGGACATAGCGGACTTGAACTTAAGTGACGCAAGCAATAATATAAGCCTATCAGACTCTACTGTGAATTTTATGACTTCCAGCGATCTGGCATCTATGGGGCTTACAGACTCGAATAAGTTAGGGGCTTCAACAAAATTTGGCGACTGCGCCAGTCCAAGAATTTTAAGTCTACCACAGTATAAATCAGAAAAACATTCAAGTTGGGTAGGAGATTCCCAAATGATATTCAGTGCTTATAAAATCATGAACCCTATGGAGAAATTTGTTGCAGCATGGATGGCATTGCCTGAAAATTTCCGAAATGCTTTGTAAAATTTTAGAGACAGAACTGTAGAAGAAAAACCGTACATTGAATTTGAGTTATTAATGGCTGAAATTAAGCAGGGATATCAGCCTGGAAGATCAGCGTAAATGTGCGAATTATTACGCTTAGAAAAAATGGGGCGTCAACTACCGTCCGAATTTTATGAACGCCTTTGCACAAAAGCTTCCAGGTTGAATATATCTAGAGATGTAGTCAACTCCATTTTTACAGCTGAGTTACCAATTAGGCTCAGAACAACATTGGAAGTATTTGACACAATAAGCATAGATTGGCCAACAAAACTCAGAGGGTTAGACGGCGTGTATAAACAGCACGAACCACAAGTACATGCTGTAATAGCAGTTTCTGTAACGATGCAGCCAGTCAGGGCAGATACCGAAAACCACCTGACTATACAAGAAACGTTGCGTTTCTTATGTGGAGAAGTTGCTAGCTTGCGTAGTGATATTGCACAACTTCAGAGTCAGGATAAGTATAATAGACGTCGAGGGAGTCACTCGCGTCAACGCTTCGAAGGGCCACGCGGATGGTGTAAGGCACATTGCAAATACGGACGCAGTGCGAAGTGCCAAGGTGAAAATTGTATTTACCCGCGATTAGGTGGACTTAGATGGAAAGGAAGCCACAAAACCGGTTGAGAGAAGAAATCCGTCACCGGGAAAAGGGAACAACCCCCGCTAGTAGGAGCCGTAGGGGGGTTCCATTGCAAAGGCTCCCAGATATGCCTTTAAAAGGCATACTCAAAGCAAAAGATGCGACTAGATCAAATAGCACCGAAGAAGAAGGCAAGAGGGTCAGATTCTTACTAAGCGGAGATCTGGAAAACATTGCCGGATTGTCCAGCAACAAGTTCATTATTAAAGATGAATTATCTGGATTAGATTTTCTTATCGATACGGGTGCTGAGGTAAGCATAGTTAGGTCAGACGTGGTGGAAGCAGATTGCCCCACATTTGATTATCAACTATGGGCCGCTAACGGTAGTCCGATAGGAGTGAAAGGGATGAAAGAAATGTCGGTAACGTTAGGCCAGAAATCTTCCTTCCGATGGAATTTTCTAGTAGCCGATGTCAAGGACCATATCATTGGCATGGATTTCTTGACACATTTCAAGCTGACATTAGACCCCAAGGCTAGGACTATCGCAGAAGGCGTAGGGATATCAACACCTACTGAGTCTAACACATCGGCAGTTAGAACAGTTCTTTTACCTCGTCCAACAGTCGCACATGACTTTGCCGATATAATCGAGAAGCACCTAGCAGTGTTTCAACCTTTCAGTGCCAAAAGGATAGGTTTGAAGACAGGAGTAGAACACCAGATAGAATTGGTGGCTCCGTTGCCTTGTTCACCAAAGGCTCAACCATTGGCACAACACAAGCAACAGGTTGCTTTGTCCGAATTTCACCAATTGCGCGAAGAGGGATTTGTAGAAGGTCAAATTCCAATTTTGCTTCCCCAATAGTGGTAGTTCCCAAACCTGAACCGGGTCAATGGAGGGTTTGTGGGAATTATCGTCTATTAAACTCAGTGACGAAGGGTGATTCTTATCCTCTCCCTAACCAGAGTACTTTACTCCGAGATATAATGGGATATGAGGTTTATTCAACTTTAGATCTCCAGAAAGCGTACTATCAGAGTACCAATGGAAGAAAGTTCGATACCACTCACCGCAGTCAGATTTCCAGGAGGGGGATCGCATGAATTTCTTCGAATGCCTTTTGGTTTGAAAAATGCCAGTCAGACATTCCAGCGTTTGGCTGAAGAAATCCTTCAGAATTGTCCATTTGCGAGGGTATATATAGACGACATAATAATTTTAGTCGCTCACGAAATGAACATCGTACGCATTTGGAAACGGTTTTGACCAGGCTGGAACAATATGGATTAGTGGTCAAACCTAATAAGAGTAATATCGGTTGCTCTTCAGTTAAATACCTTGGTCATATACTTTCCAAAGACGGAATTAAACCTTTGGAAGATAAGATCCAAGCTATAAAGGACGTAACGGAACCCCGAACCGTACGCCAGTTGCGAAGGTTCTTGGGCATGATCAGCTATTATCGTCGATTCATTCCAGGTCTAGCCGGAATTCTTGGATCGTTAACACGCCATCTCACTCGTGAAAAGAGCACGATCAAGAAGTCTTGGCCTATAAACTTGAGTCCAGAAGACCGAGAAAAATTCCAAAAGGCCAAGGAAATGTTAAGTGACATAACCACATTAGCACCTGTAGATTGGGAAAAACCTTTCGAGCTAATCACAGATGCCTCAGATGTTGCATTAGGGGCAGTGCTACAGCAAAGAGATCAGGACGTAGTAAGACCGATTGGGTTTTATAGCCGTAAGCTTAATGATCGAGAAAAACGTTATGATACGTTTGGCAAAGAGCTTCTAGCAGTGTATGCCGCAGTGCTACACTTCGAGCATTACTTAGACGGTCATAAGTTTAAGTTATTGACCGATCATAAGCCATTGATCAGCATACTTGGTAAAACAGCTAGGCTTAATTACTCTCGTAGAGTAAATTCCCAAATAACACGGTTAGCAGAGTTCGATTTCACTGTGTCTCATATTGCTGGTAAGGAGAATGTGGTAGCCGATGCACTTAGCAGACCGAATGAAGCCGATGTCGAGCTGATATTTCAAGGTCCGTTGAAGAATTTAGACAATTCGATGCCTGATTTAGTTAGTCAAATCGAGGAAGCGCAAGGATCGGATCCCTTTACATTAGTTTTGTCCAAAAGGCCAGGATATGTTCGTAAGCTCATAAGTGGTAAGTGGTTGTTATGCGAAACGTCTAGAAGTCAACCACGACCATATGTGCCGTTGGAGTTACGGGCCAAGATTATCCAAGTGTTACATGACATGGGTCATCCATCCATTAAAGCCACCATTCGATTGATCAACGACAGATACGTATGGCCGCACATGTCTAAAGACATACGGGTATGGGTAAGAGCCTGTGCCAAGTGTCAAACGTGTAAGGTGTGGAGACATACCAGAACCGAGATAAAGAATATTGGGATACCAATTGGACGGTTCAGACACGTACACATAGACATTGTCGAGATGCCTGAAGTTAATGGAAACAAATACTTGCTGACCATGGTAGATAGATTTAGTCGTCAATTTGAAGTGGCGATTTTAAAAGACATGACAGCGCAAGAAGTCTTGTTCGCGTTTCTACATAATTGGATATCGCGTTATGGTGTTCCGGAAAAGGTCACTAGTGATCGTAGTAGTCAATTTATGTCAGAGCTTTTCGTAAGATCCCTCAACACCATGGGAACCACTGTAATACATACTAGCGCGTATAACCCACGAGCGAATGGGATGGTAGAAAGGCTACATCGTGAACTGAAAGCTGCATTAAGGTGTACTAGTGGAACAAGCTGGATACACGATCTTCCTAAAGTACTACTCGCCATGCGCAACAGATATAGGGCACAATTAGGAACTTCCATAGCAGAATTGGTTTATGGAGAACCATTAAGGTTGCCTGGAGATCTTCTAATAGAAACTCCAAGTAGTCTTGATTGGGCTTCTAGTTATGTAGATTGGTTCGTAGGAGCACTTAGAGATAAGATGTGTCGTTTGGCTCCGACCAAGACTAGAAAAGCAAAAACCAAATGCTATGTGTCCTCTGATCTAAGATCGGCTTCGCATGTGTATGTAACTAATGAAAATAGGAAGAATTGCCTTATAACTAATGAGAATAGGAAGAACTGCCTGACACCATTTTACAAAGGACCATACAAGGTCAAGAGGATGACTGACAAGAATGTCATCATAGAAATAAATGGCATTGAGGATTGTGTTACGTTGGATCGTTGTATTCCCCAGTTTATCTGGATTGACGGTATGACTGAATTAACAGATGCGTCGAATGACCGTTCCATGGGCGAATCTGATGTGTGCAATCCCACCATGCAGGCACATAATGAAATGCAGAACTCTGAAGAAGCGTTGTCTAATATAGCAAAATCTTATTCTACTGAATCACAGCATGAAAACTATTTGTCGATACCAGATGATTTTGAAGAACCAGTGAATGTTGTACCGGGCGAGATGACGACGTCAGGGGCGCCAGTATGCACAACTCGTTCTGGAAGAGTACATCGTCAGCCGAAGAACTATGATTACGTCTATTACTAGCCGTTTTTTTGAGAAGGTGGTGTATGTGGAGGAAGTTAAATCCTCCGCCTTATGTAAAATAACATTGACTGATAAATTTAAACCACCATAGCTGATTGTAACGAACTTTATTTAAAAAGAATTTTTTCTTTTTATTTTCCAGAACATTCTTTGTTTAAATACTTGATTTTAAATTGTGCGCTATTTTCAGTTTTCGAATATCTCGCTACGTGACTGGTATTGTAATTTTGGTCTGCTGCATTTTAACATTTTTCTATAGTAAACGATTACATCATTATCAAATATATTTCTCCATCAATTGCCTTTGTTCTGATATAAAATAACATTGAAGAGGAGCCTTGGAACAGGTATATTTGATTTTATCGTTGGTTCACGTATATACCATAACAGATTATTGCTGAGTGGAACAGCTTTCCAACTTTCACTTTCCGATTGCCTAACAGTAAGTATCGATTTAATTGTTATCTCATATATTCATGGATACCGATATTAAATTTGAGGACACAAGTAGGTTAGTGCAGGACATAGTGGACTTGAACTTAAGTGACGCAAATAATCATATAAGCCTATCAGACTCTACTGTGAATTTTAGGACTTCCAGCGATCTGGCATCTATGGGGCTTACAGACACGAATAGGTTAGGGGCCTCAACAGGGCTTCAACAAAATTTGGCGACTGCGCCAGTCCAAGAATTTTAAGTCTACCACAGTATAAATCAGAAAAACATTCAAGTTGGGTAGGAGATTCCCAAATGATATTCAGTGCTTATAAAATCATGAACCCTATGGAGAAATTTGTTGCAGCATGGATGGCATTGCCTGAAAATTTCCGAAATGCTTTGTAAAATTTTAGAGACAGAACTGTAGAAGAAAAACCGTACATTGAATTTGAGTTATTAATGGCTGAAATTAAGCAGGGATATCAGCCTGGAAGATCAGCGTAAATGTGCGAATTATTACGCTTAGAAAAAATGGGGCGTCAACTACCGTCCGAATTTTATGAACGCCTTTGCACAAAAGCTTCCAGGTTGAATATATCTAGAGATGTAGTCAACTCCATTTTTACAGCTGAGTTACCAATTAGGCTCAGAACAACATTGGAAGTATTTGACACAATAAGCATAGATTGGCCAACAAAACTCAGAGGGTTAGACGGCGTGTATAAACAGCACGAACCACAAGTACATGCTGTAATAGCAGTTTCTGTAACGATGCAGCCAGTCAGGGCAGATACCGAAAACCACCTGACTATACAAGAAACGTTGCGTTTCTTATGTGGAGAAGTTGCTAGCTTGCGTAGTGATATTGCACAACTTCAGAGTCAGGATAAGTATAATAGACGTCGAGGGAGTCACTCGCGTCAACGCTTCGAAGGGCCACGCGGATGGTGTAAGGCACATTGCAAATACGGACGCAGTGCGAAGTGCCAAGGTGAAAATTGTATTTACCCGCGATTAGGTGGACTTAGATGGAAAGGAAGCACAAAACCGGTTGAGAGAAATCTATCACCGGGAAAAGGACAAAACCCCCGCTAGTAGGAGCCGTAGTGGGGGTTCCATTGCAAAGGCTCCCAGATATGCCTTTAAAAGGCATACTCAAAGCAAAAGAGGCGACTAGTATAAATAGCACCCAGATAAAAGGCAAAAGAGTCCGATTCTCACTAAGCGGGGATCTTGAAAACATTGCCGGATTGTCCAGCAACAAGTTCATTATTAAGGATGAATTATCTGGATTAGAATTTCTCATTGATACGGGTGCTGAGGTAAGCATAGTTAGGTCAGACGTGGTGGAAGCAGATTGCCCCACATTTGATTATCAACTATGGGCCGCTAACGGTAGTCCGATTGGAGTAAAAGGGATGAAAAAAATGTCGGTAACATTAGGCCAGAAATCTTCCTTCCGATGGAATTTTCTAGTAGCCGATGTCAAGGACCATATCATTGACATGGATTTCTTAACAAATTTTATGCTGACATTAGACCCCAAGGCTAGGACTATCGCAGAAGGCGTAGTGATAGCAACACCTACTGAGTCTAACACGTCGGCAGTTAGAACAGTCCTCTTACCTCGTCCAACAGTCGCACATGACTTTGCTGATATAATCGAGAAGCACCTAGCAGTGTTTCAACCTTTTAGTGCCAAAAGAATAGGTTTTAAAATAGGAGTAGAACACCAGATAGAATTGGTAGCTCCGTTACCTTGTTCACCAAAGGCTCAACTATTGGCACAACACAAGCAACAAGTAGCTGTGTCAGAATTTCATCAATTGCGCGAAGAGGGGATTTGTAGAAGGTCAAATTCCAATTTTGCTTCCCCAATAGTGGTAGTTTCCAAACCTGAAGTGGGTCAATGGAGGGTTTGTGAGAATTATCGTCTATTAAACTCAGTGACGAAAGGTGATTCTTATCCTCTCCCTAACCAGAACACCTTACTCAGAGATATAATGGGATATGAGGTTTATTCAACTATAGATCTCCAGAAAGCTTACTATCAGGTACCAATGGAAGAAAGTTCGATACCACTCACCGCAGTCAGATTTCCAGGAGGGGGATCGCATGAATTTCTTCGAATGCCTTTTGGTTTGAAAAACGCCAGTCAGACATTCCAGCGTTTGGCTGAAGAAATCCTTCAGAATTGTCCATTTGCGAGAGTATATATAGACGACATAATAATTTTTAGTCGCTCACGAGACGAACATCGTACGCATTTGGAAACGGTTTTGACCAGGCTGGAACAATATGGATTAGTGGTCAAACCTAATAAGAGTAATATCGGTTGCTCTTCAGTTAAATACCTTGGTCATATACTTTCCAAAGACGGAATTAAACCTTTGGAAGATAAGGTCCAAGCCATTAAGGACGTAACGGAACCCCGAACCGTACGCCAGTTGCGAAGGTTCTTGGGCATGATCAGCTATTATCGTCGATTCATTCCAGGTCTAGCCGGAATTCTTGGATCGTTAACAAGCCATCTCACTCGTGAAAAGAGCACGATCAAGAAGTCTTGGCCTATAATCTTGAGTCAAGAAGACCGAGAAAATTTCCAAAAGGCCAAGGATATGTTAAGTGACGTAACCACATTAGCACCTGTAGATTGGGAAAAACCTTTCGAACTAATCACAGATGCCTCAGATGTTGCATTAGGGGCAGTGCTACAGCAAAGAGATCAGGACGTAGTAAGACCGATTGGGTTTTATAGCCGTAAGCTTAATGATCGAGAAAAACGTTATGATACGTTTGGCAAAGAGCTTCTAGCAGTGTATGCCGCAGTGCTACACTTCGAGCATTACTTAGATGGTCACAAGTTTAAGTTATTGACCGATCACAAGCCACTGATCAGCATACTTGGTAAAACAGCTAGGCTTAATTACTCTCGTCGAGGAAATTCCCAAATAACACGGTTAGCAGAGTTCGATTTCACTGTGTCTCATATTGCTGGCAAAGAGAATGTGGTAGTAGATGCACTTAGCCGACCGAATGAAGCTGATGTTGAGCTGATATTTCAAGGTCCATTGAAAAGTTTAGATGAATCAATGCACGATTTTGTTAATCAAATCGAGGAAGCGCAAGGATCGGATCCCTTTACATTGGTATTGTCCAAAAGACCAGTATATGTTCATAAGTTCATAAGTGGCAAGTGGTTGTTATGCGAAACATCTAGAAGTCAACCACGACCATATGTGCCATTGGAGTTACGGGCCAAGATTATCCAAGTGTTACATGACATGGGTCATCCATCCATTAAAGCCACCATTCGATTAATCAACGACAGATACGTATGGCCGCACATGTCTAAAGACATACGGGTATGGGTAAGAGCCTGTGCCAAGTGTCAAACGTGTAAGGTGTGGAGACATACCAGAACCGAGATAAAGAACATTGGAATACCAATCGGACGGTTCAGACACGTACACATAGACATTGTCAAGATGCCTGAAGTAAATGGAAACAAATACTTGCTGACTATGGTAGATAGATTTAGTCGTCAATTTGAAGTGGCGATTTTAAAAGACATGACAGCGCAAGAAGTCTTGTTCGCGTTTCTACATAATTGGATATCGCGTTATGGTGTTCCGGAAAAGGTCACTAGTGATCGCGGTAGTCAATTTATGTCAGAGCTTTTCGTAAGATCCCTCAACATCTTGGGAACCACTATAATACATACTAGCGCGTATAACCCACGAGCAAATGGGATGGTAGAAAGGCTACATCGTGAACTGAAAGCTGCATTAAGGTGTACTAGTGGAACAAGCTGGATACACGATCTTCCTATAGTACTACTCGCCATGCGCAACAGATATAGGGCACAATTAGGTACTTCCATAGCAGAATTGGTTTATGGAGAACCATTAAGGTTGCCTGGAGATCTTCTTATAGAAACTCCAAGTAGTCTTGATTGGGCTTCTAGTTATGTAGATTGGTTTGTAGGAGCACTTAGAGACAAGATGTGTCGTTTGGCCCCAACCAAGACTAGAAAAGCTAAAACCAAATGCTATGTGTCCTCTGATTTAAAATCGGCTTCGCATGTGTATATAACTAATGAGAATAGGAAGAACTGCCTGACACCATTTTACAAAGGACCATACAAGGTCAAGAGGATGACTGACAAGAATGTCATCAAGAATGTCATCATAGAAATAAATGGCATTGAGGATTGTGTTACGTTGGATCGTTGTATTCCCCAGTTTATCTGGATTGACGGTATGACTGAATTAACAGATGCGTCGAATGACCGTTCCATGGGCGAATCTGATGTGTGCAATCCCATCATGCAGGCACATAATGAAATGCAGAACTCTGAAGAATCGTTGTCTAATATAGCAAAATCTTATTCTACTGAATCACAGCATGAAAACTATTTGTCGATACCAGATGATTTTGAAGAACCAGTGAATGTTGTACCGGGCGAGATGACGACGTCAGGGGCGCCAGTATGCACAACTCGTTCTGGAAGAGTACATCGTCAGCCGAAGAACTATGATTACGTCTATTACTAGCCTTTTTTTGAGAAGGTGGTGTATGTAGAGGATGTTAAATCCTCCGCCTTATGTAAAATAACATTGACTGATAAATTTAAACCACCATAGCTGATTGTAACGAACTTTATTTAAAAAGAATTTTTTCTTTTTATTTTCCAGAACATTCTTTGTTTAAATACTTGATTTTAAAATTGTGCGCTATTTTCAGTTTTCGAGTATCTCGCTCTGTGACTGGTATTGTAATTTTGGTCTGCTGCATTTTCACAATTTCTTGATTAAACGATTATTTCATCATCAAATATATTGCTCCATCAATTGCCTTTTTGTTCTAATATAAAATAACATTGAAGAGGAGCCTTGGAACAGGTATATTTGATTTTATCGTTGGGTCACGTTTATACCATAACAGATTATTGCTGAGAGGAACAGCTTTCCAACTTTCACTTTCCGATTGCCTAACAGTAAGTATCGATTTAATTGTTATCTCATATATTCATGGATACCGATATTAAATTTGAGGACACAAGTAGGTTAGTGCAGGACATAGCGGACTTGAACTTAAGTGACGCAAGCAATAATATAAGCCTATCAGACTCTACTGTGAATTTTAGGACTTCCAGCGATCTGGCATCTATGGGGCTTACACACTCGAATAAGTTAGGGGCCTCAACAGAGGTGCTGATAAAGAAAATTAGAGCATTCATTTTCTCTTTATCTAAATTTATAACATACTTAAACATAAATAAAATATTTGTTATTGTTGATCAATTTTCTGTAAAACCATGCAGGCTTGATTTGGCATTAATCATTCAGTTGCACTATAAATTGAAGTTATAATAGAGTTTAATCTATAAGCGTTAGTATTCTTTGGTAAATTAACTTTAGGAAAAAAACTTGATCACTATTGTTGTAACACGAATTCTCAATGTAGCTTTCATAAAATTTCTGTTTAAAGAATGAAAGGAGTATTGGATAAGGCAGTTGAAATAGACTATCAATCGATATACCAAGATGATAATTTTGATTTTTAGATTTTACTTTTACGATTAGTTTTATTATGCCGTCACAGTAAATAAGATGTTATGGTTTAAGGAAATCTGACAAATCGAGAAGCTTAATACTATGGCTTTCATTCTGAGCATTACAAATTAGGTTTCGAAAGAATTTTCTCCAATAAAGAAATAAATTTGTAATCCGTTTAACCTAATGGTATTTTAAATTCACCTCTTCCTTGTATTTGTTGAAGTCATTCAGAAATGTGTATCGTATAACCAGGTTTGCCTTTAAGTTTAGCTATAATAATCTTTTCCGACGTTTTTGAATATAATAGAGTAGAATCTTTATTTGGATTCAAACTACAAATGTTCAATCAAATAGATTTCATTATTAGAAAATGTACAATAGATAAAAGACATCAATTCATATAAAAATGTCTAATAAGTCCCATATAAATAAGTAAGTCTCAATAATTTTGTTATAAGCTTTATCAACACCTGAAAATCCTGAAGTAATATTACTGCATACGCTATATCAAATTTTGATAAAATTATAATAATAAGGACAAAAAAGTCTTCTCAATGAATCGCTTTTATACAACAAATAATGGTATAAATAATAATAGATTTTTCGTCGAGGATCTCTGGTCCGATAATTGAAAAGATTAAGGTACAATTCTAGTGTAATATTATGGGTAAGTGAGGACCATGACTAAAATGTTTTTATTTGTAATGATCGATAATATGATGATATAATTCATATCTTTCCAATATAATAATAAAGATAGTAGATAAAAAATCAAGAAGATGAATTGTATGATCACATTAACCCTTGCCTTTAGTTTAACCACGAGAAATTACTGTCATAATCAAAATTCAAATGATAAATAGGATCGTATATATTTCCTAGTTCATTATATTAAAATTTGAGACATATAATGCGAAGGTTTTTCAATATACCCCTTTGGTAATTGCTTGTAACATTTATAAATATTTAGAAATAAAATACCTACAAAATTCCTACAAAAGAAGGAGAGATTGCGAAATGTCCAATGGCTCAAGTCGAATAATTTTATACAATAGAAAATCATCCGAAACCACAAAGTTTGCAGTGATACGAACTGTAAACTTCTGGCATATACAGTACAGAACCGATATGTTTCAATACTTTGTTTTTTCAGCTTTATGCTTGTGTGACAAACCTTTTTTTCATTTGGTTACAAGTATCGGCGGCATATTCTAATATCAATCTAATCCAAATAACACATTTATAATTGTGTATCATTCGATAAGATATTTCACTTTATAAGCGACCATCTGTTCTTATCACAGCTAACTATTCTTTCAACGTATCGCGCAGAAGAAGCTGTACATTGAATAGTAATGCCTAAATCCTTTATTTCTTGATGAAGTTTGATCTCTAAAACACCATTAATCAAAGTATAATGAAAATAAATATAATTAAATTCTGACTAATTAACTATTTTTGATGCTTCCGTTTTTTACTGTTGATTCTCAACCCAAATGTTATTTAATACATACTCAGATCATACGAATCTAGTGTTTTGCTATATTTTGAGAACTTGATATGTTTTGAATCAACTGGAAAGATTTTAAAATCATCAGCGAATGTGAAACCTCGACCATTAGAACCTTGGTTTGCAAATGAACAAATATGAATTTAAATAAAACTGGATCCAAGCTTGATCCTTGTGAAACTCCATTTGTAACTTTTAGTGGTCTCATATATATATATATATATATATATATATATATATATATATATATATATATAATTTAGTTGAATACTCATTCTTCTATTATATAAATAATTCCTGAGAAATATAAAAATATTCGTATCTATATTCAATGAATTTATGGCATCAACGGATATAGAGTCAAAAGCTTTTGCGTTATCGATAAAAACTAATAATGCATCCAATATTTTTCATCGAGCGTCGTTATATGATTCCACCGAGAAAAATATAGTAATTGTCAAAGAATATTTCGCAATTCCATGTTGGCTTGTTTCAAAATCGTTGACAAAATAAATTCTAAATGGTCTAGTATCAGTCGTTCTATATTCTTCAAAAATGAATTGATAATAGAAATTAGAATATACTCATTGGCACACGTAGGCTTACTTGTAACACGCGGCTCCGCGTTACAACCCAACGATGTTCAATTTTGACAAATATAGTGCTCTTTAAGGTCAAATAATCTAACTCTGTTTTTACACAATATTTCTCTTAACTGTGATTTTAGAAACAATCTCTGTTAGTTTCAAGCAGTTTTAATTGAGATTTCTTGAACTGCAATTTTAATTGTAATTAATAGGGTTTTGTTTAATAAATATACACACCCGCGCGCAATACGCAGGGAACATGCGGTGGATTATAGTGCATATGTGGATCGATAGTTTTCTTTGCATTCAGATATGATTTCACGCATCAGGACATCAGATGTTCCTCAATCACATTCACAAATTCTATAGTTCAATGGATTATTATAATTAAATAATTTAAAACCTAGCAAACAGTGGAATAATTATTTGTGATGTTTTTCAAGACTGTTTTTACACGATTTTTATCCATCAATTATCAGTGACAATATTTACCAGTGACTTTATTTATATCATCATATATTTTCAATCATTTACATGTATTCATCACGATTCAGACGTTTGTGAATTGATAATTACTTGTGTTGACAATATATCGTTTTGTTGCCGTCTAGAGCACGGTCCGTTTTGTTTAACTGTGAATTGATAATTACTTGTGTATAAGACATTCAATTTTGTTGACAATATATCGTTTTGTTGCCGTCTAGAGCACGGTCAATTTGGACTAACTGTGAATTTTTTTCTTTGCAACATTGTGTACAATATTCGGGGATTAACCATAAGCACGGATTTAAACAGCGGCTACCAGGCATATGTAGGAATGGTATAGCATCACTAAATTGATAGCTACCTCGCAAAACCTCTTACAATAACCACAAAACTTCCTATATAAATGGTGCGCCGTTTCGTCGAACTCACTGCCAGCAAAGAATTAATCAGCATCTAGATTTTGAGAACTTCAAGCATTTTGGATGAATGCCACGACGGAAAGTAAATTCTAAGACACATATCACAGAAAAACACCCTCTCGAGATCACAATGCTCGAAGACAGCCGCACGATGACGGGTGAGGACGATGTTACACTGCCATCTATTCTCGACAACACTCACACACATAAGATGACGTCCAGTTCAGGAAATGCAGGAAGCCCGGTGGTGAGCCCAGCAACAGGCCGCACCAACACATGGACACAGTACAAAATATGCCAATTCGATCCAGACTACCTTGACGAGTGGGTCGACGATGTTACTTTATTGGCCAAGGTGTCCAATATAACAGACGAGGGTTCAATATTTTTGAAGGCTTGGGAGACAATCCCAACGTCTTTCAGACGCGGATTAAAAGATATTTAGTATTAATACACTGAGGGAACATGTGCACAGCCATGGCAGAGCCTGCAACGCGCCGTCAAGCAGCGCTTGACACCAGATCGAGAAGACAGGCTTACAGATTTGATGAGCCAGATGTCCCTAGGTAGCCGCACGCCTTCTGAGCTATTTAGGGAGATGGAGCAGAAAGCCTTGGATTTCAACCTGCCCAAGGAAATCTTAATGCGACTATTCATACAGAAGCTCCCTCCGGCACTCCAAGAGATGGCCACGTTCCTGCGCGAATCCGTCGAAGTGCAAGACGACGTTCTGCCGGCACGTCTAGACAAGTGGTGGAAGAAACACCACTACAGCTCACCTGCCCCAGAGAAAGGTTACCATCACCTCACGACTGTCCGAATCCCAATCCACCGCATCATCAGCCGGAACAAATGTCACCAATGAGCGCCTCATCAGCCTGCTCGAGAACCTCACCGTCAGGCCAAATTCGGCCTCAGTCGATGCCGTCCATAATAGACGCGACCAGAGCAGGCGTGACCAGCGTCGACCACCGTCCCGAAACAGCACCAGGAGGTCGACGTCCAGAGGCCGGGCCACAGTTCCACAGCTACCGGCGGAGTGGTGTCCGAATCACCGCAGCTATGGCCACTCCACACGCTATTGCCTCAGAAACGGCTGCACATTCCCGCGCACAGACGCGACGTTCAAGTGGGCGCGGTCACCTTCAACAACTCAGGAGGATCCGCCCATGGAAGGTTCGGAAAACTGCTGGGGTCAGCCTCCTCTGCGGCAGTAGAGGCTGATCACCCCAAGATTGTTGGCCGCTCCACGTCTGATGGCTCGAAGCACGTTGCTTTCGCGGTAGAGCGCAATCAAACTATTGTATTTACAGCGACGGCTCCAGTCAAGTCATGCTTCAAACGCCCAAATGCCAGCAACCAGTCCCATCGTCAGTTGCCACTATCGACATCCTTTCTCATCCGTGACGCAAACTCTGGCGAATTATTTCTCATAGACACTGGATCAGATGTAAGCTTACTACGCCACAATTATTTCGAACCTACCCACCCAGTCGACACCAGCAGTCTTACCTGCGCCAATGGCTCCAACATAGCGACGTTTGGGGTACGAGTACACACAATCTCGTTCTCCAACTCAAAAAGATGTTTCAATTATCCTTTCATCATTGCCAATACGACAAGAAACATCATTGGACGTTTCTTTCTCGAACACTTCTACCTTACCATTCGTCCAAGAACACGAGAGATACGCACTGCAGACAATCAGTTGCTTTCATCAGCGCTAAAACATACGACTCGCGCCGAAGCAGTCTCATCCATACAGCTAATTCCTCCAGTTCCTCATGTACCACAACTGGACGATGTTCTGAAACGTCATGAAGAGATTTTCAAACCTATCTCCTTTATGCCCGATCTCAAGAGGAAGCGTGCCATCACAGCCCATCGTATCATCTTATCGAAACCACTTCCTCATCCTCCACGAGCATGTCCATTGGCACCACACAAACATAAGGCCGCCGAGCAAGAATTCGCCATGCTACGTCAACAAGGCATCTGTACACGATCCAGCTCACCTTATGCGTCGCCTGTGGTAGTAGTACCAAAGAGTGAACCAGCAACATTCAGGGTGTGCGGGGATTATCGTATTCTCAATTCTTGCACACAGTCTGATTCGTACATCCTGCCAAATCCAGCTGACCTACTCAGATCCGCTATCGGTCATGCTGTGTATTCAAAACTCGACCTAGTGAAAGCCTACTATCAAGTACCGATGGACAAAGACTCCGTATCATATACTGCACTCAGATTCACCGGAGGTGGCACTCACGAATATCATTATATGCCTTTCGGTCTCAAGAATGCCTCGCAAACCTTCCAACGCGTTATGGACGAAATACTAGATGGTCTACCATTTGTAATTCCCTACTTAGACGACATCCTGGTATTCTCCAACTCAATGTCCGAACATATACGGCATATTGACATTCTACTCACACGTCTAGCAGACTATGGCCTCCGACTTCATGGCAACAAATGTGTCTTTGCACAAAAATCAATTGAATTCCTCGGTCATCAAATTTCCGAGAAAGGCATGACACCTATACCTGCTAAGGTTCGTGCTATTCAAGATCTACAGCCTCCAACCACCGTTCGAGCATTACGACGATTCTTGGGCAAGATGAACTACTATTCTCGATTCGTACCCTGCCTTGCCAAGATTCTGGCACCTCTTCACAAATATCTCGTGCCAGAAAGCCGTTTTGTCAAGAAATCACAACTGATTCAGCTCAACGTGGACGACATGCAGGCTTACGAGGATGCCAAAAGGGCCTTATGCAAAGCGACCATGCTACATTCTCCTGATTGGTCTCAACCTTTTGAATTGATCACTGACGCATCCGACGTTGCCATAGGCGCAGTACTTCAACAGTCCATCAATGGCATACACCGACCTATCGCCTTCTACTCGCAAAAACTACAACCTCGCGAGACGCGATATGATACATTAGGGAAAGAGTTACTCGCAATCTACCGGTCGATCCTACACTTCCACACCTATCTGGATGGCCGAAAGTTCAAGATCTACACCGACCACCTTCCTCTACTCCCGATGCTCAGAGGAAAGAAAGAGTATTTATATTCACGACGTGTCAACTCACAACTTACACGAATACACGAGTATGAATATGAAGTCACTCATGTCAAAGGATCAGAAAACGTGGTTGCAGACTCCCTAAGCCGTCCTGCAGAACTCTGTGCTTCTATCCTGTGTCCTTCACCTATAAGCACTCAGGAATTGCAAGCAGCTCAGCAAGATGATCCATCACTTCGGACATTTGATGTCAATCGCCTGAAAACATTTGATTATGATGGAACTCTGCTGCAGTGTGAAATAACTGGCGTGGGCCCTCGGCCGTTTATACCTGAAAAACTCCGTCACAAGATCTTCGAGGTTTACCATTCAATGAGCCATCCATCTGGCGAAGCCTCAGTGGAAATTCTATCCAGAACGTATTTTTGGCCTGGCATGCGGCGAGATGTCAAGAAGTGGTCAAAACAATGTCTAGAATGTCAGAAATGCAAAGTGACGAGACACACCAAAACGGCGCCACAAGTCATCCAAGTGCCCAAAGTCCGGTTCACGCACATACACGTTGATCTGGTAACCTTACCTGCCGTGAACAATATACGATATCTACTGTCAATACGGGATCGCACCACTCGATGGTATGAGGCCATACCACTGCCAGACATGAAGCAAGACACTGTCAGTTATGCTTTAGAGCTCAATTGGTTCGCTCGGTTTGGTGCTCCAGCTGAAGTGACAACCGATCGTGGCGCACAGTTCCTCGGCGAAGAGTTCGCAGCCCTACTGAAATACTATGGTGTCAAACACTCCGTGACCGCGGCTCGCAATCCGAGAGCAAATGGTTTCGTCGAAAGGCCACACCGGGAACTGAAAGCGGCGCTCAAGGCCAGCCCAGAAGAAAATTGGCTTGCGGCTTTACCGAAAGTACTCCTATCAATGCGTACAAGACCTCGTGAGCCGATCAAATGTAGCTCCGCTGAAATGGTATTTGGCGAATGTCTACGGCTGCCTGGCGAACTAGTCCGATCACGCTCTGAAACTGCGATAACGATGAACGATCCGGCATTTCTGTTTCCACTTCGCAGTTACCTACAGTATAACGCTCAGAATCGGCCGATCTGTCCTACACGTCAGCAACATGGTCCAATATATAAACGCAAAGATTTTGATAGCTGCAAATGGTTCTTCATCAACAACGATATGGATAACAGGATTCTAGCCAAACCGAAGCGCGGTCCTTATCGTGTGTTAGATCGACGTCAGAATTACATCATTTTGGAGATTAATGGCAAAGCTGAAGCTGTCTCCAAACACAGATTATCCCCGGCCGACGTTGATCCAAATGACCCGCTGTTCCGCGATGTAGACCGATCAGGCGGTGAAGACACGATAACTCCACCTCCTGACAGTTTTGCTGACTGCGGACTGACGCCCGACATCTCATCAACAACCGAGCCAAATGACGCCGTCACGCCACCGCGAGATATAGAGGAACCAGGTTCAGTGTTTACTCGTTACGGCAGAGCCATAACACTTCCTGTAAGGTTGGCTTCCCTTCATTGTGTACTAATTTTCATTGTCGGGGGGTGTATGTAACACGCGGCTCCGCGTTACAACCCAACGATGTTCAATTTTGACAAATATAGTGCTCTTTAAGGTCAAATAATCTAATTCTGTTTTTACACAATATTTCTCTTAACTGTGATTTTAGAAACAATCTCTGTTAGTTTCAAGCAGTTTTAATTGAGATTTCTTGAACTGCAAATTTAATTGTAATTAATAGGGTTTTGTTTAATAAATATACACACCCGCGCGCAATACGCAGGTAACATGCGGTGGATTATAGTGCCTATGTGGATTTATTGACTTTCTTTGCATTAATCTCAGTTTACATTATTAAGAACAGTTCAGATATGATTCCACGCATCAGGACATCAGATGTTCCTCAATCACATTCCCAAAATTCTATAGTTCAATGGATTATTATAATTGAAACATTCAAAACCTAGCAAACAGTGGAATAATTATTTGTGATGTTTTTTCAAGACTGTTTTTACACGATTTTTATCCATCAATTATCAGTGACAATATTTACCAGTGACTTTAAACTAAATTGCTAATCAATCTGGATTTATATCATCATATATTTTCAATTATTTACATGTATTCATCACGATTCAGACGTTTGTGTTCCTGATAATTACTTGTGTATAAGACATTCAATTGTGTTGACAATATATCATTTTGTTGCCGTCTAGAGCACGGTCCGTTTTGTTTAACTGTGAATTGATTCATGCTTAGCTACACCACTTGCAATAAACGTCTGAAAATGGATGAGTTTTCTTACTTCACCCTTCGGAAAAAGTCAGGGACTGATCATGGAACGGGTGGGGATAACAACCACCATGAAAATGTAGGAAATCATCACTAAATAGACAGCTACCCCGCAAAAGCTATTACTATAACTACAAAACATCCTACAAAATATTCAATAAGACTTACAGAGGATTAATTTTATATAGCAACACATGTCACCTTAAATCAGCACATCTAAATCAATTTTCTTAACATTTAGAAAGAATGTAATACTTACTGACTACATTATATACATGATGAAAACAATTCTTAAAGAGACACAATAAACCACCTAGTAGTAATTCTTACAATGCTTCAAAAATCATATTACCGTCATTTCACACTTAGCCAAGCGTCAATTCAATTTTTTACTAAAGCGGACACAGGTAAATGAACTTACTTTTTATTAGGGCATATGTAAGACCTATTCTCGAATACAAAGGCAATATTTGCGACAATTCAAGTAATCCCCTATCTATCAAACTGAATAGACTCAAAGAATACTTACTAAGGCGTACATTTTTTAATTTTTTGAACTCACCAAATCTTGCTCAGTCTTACTTTCAACCTCTATGGCTTAGAAGTTCAGCAATAACTTTATCCAAATTGTACAAATATACTAAAAAGATGGATGTCTACAAATTTAGAATTAATTCAAGTTACACCTCCAGAGAAACTAGAATGTGTGATTAAAAAATTTAACTCTTTCAATTTCACAAATTAGTTTATAATGTGTTTCTATTATCAAACTTAACCACACTATACAAGCAATCACCTAGCGAAACACGCAACTGAAATCCGGTTAGCTTTAAACATGTTGCAAATGTAAACTTAATAGATCGAGCTCGACATATCACATAAATATGATTATTAAAAACCCATTTTTTGAAATCATAAAAAATAATAGCTAAACCTTAGGATTTCTATCAAATAGCATGTTGGAACAAATTCTTGCAAAATTAATCTCCCACAGAAATTTACAGGAGATTCGGAATCATTATCAACAAAAAATGGAGGTTCTTATAATCCTTTTATAAATTGAGAGTTCACCGAATGCAAAATAATATGTATAAAAGCACAATAAAATAATCGTTTCAAAGAAAGGTTAATGCTTTAATCGTTATTATGATTCTGAATACAGTTGTCATATGCTAGTCAACAAAATAATAGGCGTCTAACTAGTCAAAATTCGTCAAGGCGACAAAGTGATTGCGAAAACGACATTCGTGAAATCACAATTCTAACTAGACACTGCTTATTGATATTTACAGCTCAGAATTTATATACGCAGTCAGAGTTCTTTTGTTCACACATAAAGTTCACACGATTTTAACTTCTCATTAAATGTTAAATTTGTGTGTAGCATGCTCTTGGAGCAAAGAATATATTTAGTCAAATGAAACAATCATATTCTTAAGCCAGATCCTGACGACTACTGACTTGCATGGTAAATGCGCCGTGCTTATATGCTGTTGGAGTCGAAAGTTTTCACACCATTAGTTTACGGCAAATTATGCTTGTTCTAATTGGTCCCGCGTAAATTAAATTTGAATTTCATTTACGCAATATGTCGGTGAATTGTTCTTGAGCCGATACATCCATTTCCTCTCTGAAAAAAGGAAAATATTCCTCGTTGGCGAGGCTTGATAAGAAATTTAGGGCAGAGCTCAAACCTAGTTAAGCGGCTGGTTATTATTCTGTCCATAGCTTTTTTTTAAAATTCCGTAAATGCTGGGCTGGAGTATGGTTGTTGGTTGCTTCACAATGATATGGTGCAAAATAACCACTAGGAATTGCTACACAAATTGTTAGCTGTAACGGTCAGTCACACCGCATTAAGCAAAATAGAGCAGTATGAGGTATGGAGAGACGCAGCCTGAAGATATCAATGTAGATTGCTTCTGAATTTGCCAGGTTTAAGTTGAAACCTGAACATACTTCATCGCCATCAATGGATTTGAATACGACCAAAGGAGCTCGTGTGTGCTAGGCGTTGTGGTCATGATATTCGTAAAGTGGTCACTGTTTAACTGATGAAGTTTAGACATGCATTGAAAGTGGCCTGTACCATGATTTGACGCCGATAACTACTAAGTGATGCTACACAAGGTTTTATCTATAAGTAGCTGGTCATACCAAAATAGGCAGTTTGAGCTCAGGTGTGAGCTATTCGTTACTATGTAAGAATATATACATAAAAATAAAAGGGTAACGACAAAAAGTGTACTCGAACATTGTCGCAGAGATGGCATAATACCAAAGAACTGTTCAGAATAGATGCTACACAATTGTTAGCTGAGAAAAGCTGGTTATACCACGTGAGACAAGTGAGTGTGAGAAGAAAAGAATCGTGTGAATTCATAGGGGTCACTTTGCGTGACATAGGACGCAAGTGGTGCGCATAAAGTTAAAAATTTGATACGTAGAATAACGAAAAATTAATGTTAAAAAATATCAGTTATGCGCTATGCAAATCAATCTATTGCTAGGTTGAGATTGTAGGCAGATAGAGACTGAGACGTGTGTATAAGGTTTTATGTTCCCAGGATCAGGCGGTTTGATAAACGGTTTCAACCTGTCTATGCTTACTGATATAGGTGTCGCACCTTGCATGATAATAAAGTATTTCGTCTGTCTGAGCAAAATCGAGTAAGGACCGCGATAATTTGTTTGTAGTAGTGTAACAGTAGCGTCGTTGCGAACGAGTACTCTCTTGCAGCTGTGGAGCTGTGGGTGAACGAAGACTGGACGAGATGTATGTCTCGGCTGCATTAATTGAAGTCGGCGGCGGGTAGCTTCGTCTTGTGGGTTATCCTCTGTCGGTAGTATACGTGGGAGCTGACTAGGCATGCGTAGATCCATGCCGAACAAGAATTGTGACGCTGGAGTTTTTAATGGATTCGCGAGTAGGAGAAAACATGGCAACCAGAAATAAAGGAAATGCATCGACCCAGTTGCCATTGATGGACAAGGATGCTAAAGCAGCTTTGAGTTCCCGATGCGTTCTCTCTACTATACCGTTATATTGTGGATGGTCGGCAGTCGTCTGCCGTAAGATGCATCCCATGAACCGCAAGGTCGTTTTGAAACGATCCGATGAGCAGGAAGTGCCTCTGTCAGTGCTGACCTCATTTGGAACACCATAAAAGGATATCCATGCAGAGATAAAACCATTACTTACTTCGATTGCAGAAATGGTTCCAAGAGGTAATGCCGCAGGCCATCGTGTAAATCTTCCAATCATAGTTAGAAGGTAGTTGTAACTTTGAACCTTTATCAGATGAACTATGTGGATGTGGACGATGGCGGAAGTGTTGCTACTTAGAACGAGTGTGCCGTAAGATCTTGTTTTTTCTGGCAAATGGCACACTCGGAGACCCATCGTTTAGCGTTCTGCCTAAGCCTGTGACCTCAGAAACGATCTGTAAGATGTCAGACAGTCGCCTTGCTTCCTAGGTGAGAAATTGAGTGAATTGAATTGAAAACTTTTCTCTGAAGATTTTTAGGCAGAACTGGCTTTTTGGGCTGCGTACCCGCGAAGTAAACAATAGGTAAGCCTTCCTAGAAACGGCATACAAACTTAGTGTGGTGACAGGCTACTGATCTTATAATGTGAGTGTCATCGCATTGTCCCGTTCGCAGGAGGGCTGGTGTTAGCGCAGGTTCACTGAGTGTCACGGAGTTGACAGTGAATGGCGACGGGAAGTTGGTTGAAGCGAAACGTCTGGTCTGGAAAGAGCGTCTGCAATGAAGTTTTGTTTGCCTTTGATATGAAAGATGTCGAATTGCCATTCATTTAGACATGAATGCTGTCTTTCCACTCTTGCAGTTTACTTGGCGAAATTTAAAGTCGCGTTTCGAAGTAGTGCATGATCTGTGAAGACAACAAATCTGCCGCTGTAAATGATTCTGAAAAAATGGCGCACTGAATCGTGGATGGCGAGGATTTATCGACCGAAAATGTCGTATCTCATTTCTACTGGTTAGAGAGTACGCGAATAGAAACTGATAGGCTAGGCGATAGTAGTTTAGGACTCCAAAAATGTTATACAACTCGCTAACAGTCTTTGGTGACTTGAAATTCCTGATTGAATTCGCCTTTGACAGTAAAGTTCTAATACCATGTGGCGTGATACGATGCCCTAGGATTTCTATGGATGTAGTTGCAATCTGCGACTTTTCACAGTTGATCTTGAGTCCGTGGTAAGATAAGTGTGCGAGGACATTTCGTAAATGCTTGGCATAAGATTCTAAGTCTGGACTGAATAACATTATGTCATCGAGATATGGCATACAGTAAGCGACGTGTCGCAAATTATGTTGTGGTCATTGCGATTGACAATATCAGTTTGGCTATCTATGTGGCATATTTGGTATTGACGAAAAGAGTCATTAGAAATGTTAGATTGTGAGTGATTGCTTCCTAGTGGCGCCGTTGATACCGCTGATGCGCAGAAAGTAGGGTCTTCTACATTCTGCGCCATACATTTCAAGATCCTGATGCACCACTGCGCCTGTTTTCTATGGCATTTCCGGTCAAATGTTAAAATTGGCATTCATTTGGGAAATCTTCCGAACGATAGAGACAGACTTGACATAAATATTTCGTGTTTTGGATGGAAAACTGGTCGTGCGATCACAAGATTCAGCTTGGATTTCCCTATCGCTAATCATTCTAAAACTTTAGCCATGTTCGCTATTGTCCTCTCTAAAGAGGTGATCCTATCATCCTGTGGGGAAGGAAGAAAGGATAACGAATTTAACTTAGGTTCCAAAACTCTAAATTCTAACTCGCACCTCTCTGAAAAGTCATCTTTTGAGAGAGTGTGTTAGGGAGCGGTGGAGTGAACAATTTTAATAACTGGAGAAGATTGTTAATAAAAACAACCTTAGCCTCGTTATCAGAAATATTTTTTTAAACCAACGTTTCCGCAATTTCCTTAAAATCTCAATAAGGTGAATGTTTGGCACGTCTAACTGCACATATTTATATATTATCTGCTCAGTTTCAGTGGAACCCAGAAAATATTCTGCTTAATTTTGGAGGCTCAAAATGTGATTGAGTACTGTTGGTGTCCCTTTTTATGGCCGAAATTGCATTCTCCGACAAATACAGAGAAATTTATGTAGTGTACCAGTGTCTAGAAGTACCCCTTGACACTTAAGACCGCCTCTGGTTGACTGACTGGTGTTCCATTTGTTGTGGCGTTAAAATCAGCGGCAAAAGACTGTGCGAAGTCTCAGAATTGTTTCGTTGAAGATCTGCGACAACACTGTAGTGACTGGCACACGTAGAGGTCCAATAAATAGATGTTGCTCCGTCTTACTTGTTGTGCAGCGACAAGATTGGCGTGACAAGGTGACTCTCTTTGTGAAGCATGTCCAGAAGTCAGCGTAGGTCAATAGTCAGTATGACAAAAGACGTAGTGCGCAGCAGAAATCAAACTTGATTTCTGACTAGCATGGTAAATGCACCTTGCTTATATACTGTTGAAATCAAAAGTTTGCACGCCATTGATTAACAGCAATTTTTGCTTGTTTTAATTGGTCCCATGTAAATTAAAATTGTGTTTCATTTACGCAATATGTCGGCGAATTGTGTTAGAGCCGTTACAAAAATGCGATTATTAAAAACCCGTTTTTCAAATCACAAATAATAATACCTAAACTTAAGGATTTATATCAAATAGCATGTTGGAACAAATTTTTGCAGAATTTATCTCCCCCAGAAATTAACAGGATATTCGAATTCATTATCAAAAAGAATGAGGTCCTTATAAAACTTTTATAAATCGAGAGTACATCGAATTAAAAATAATATATATATATATATATATAATATAAATATAATATAATATAATATAATATAATATAATATAATATAATTATAATATAATATAATATAATATTATATATATTACAATATAATATAATATATTATAAATTAATATAAATAATATAATATTATATATTATAATATAATATATATATATATATATATTTATATATATATATTTATTTATATATTATTATATTATATCAGGCATTTTGCGGGGTTGCTATCTACCTACATAGAACTGGTAGCTGCTGTTGAGATCCGTGCTTATGATCAATCCCCGGCCTTTTCCCGATGGGTGATGTGAGAAAGGCTAATTCGAATGATCACATATGTATTGTACACAATGTTGCATGGAAAATTCATAGTTAGTCCAAATTGACCGTGCTCTAGACGGCAACAGAACGAAATATTGCCAACACAAGTAATAAACCATTCACACACGTCTGAATTGTGATGAATACATGAAACCGATTGAACATATATGATGATATAAATAAAGTCTCTGGTAAATGTTGTCACTGATGATGGGTAGAATTAAATCGTGTAAAAACTTCAATGAAAAAACTTCACAAATAATTAATCTACTGTTTGCTATGGTGTTTAATTATTTAATTATAATAATCCATTGAACTCTGAAATTCTGATACGTAGAATTATATACGAACAGTAAATCACTTGTATAAACTGCGAATAATTCAAAGAAGAAGAGTAATTACATTATGGCACCATAATCCACCGCATGTTCCCTGCGTATTGCGTGCGGGTGTATATTTTTAATAAACAAAACCCTATTTTAAACACCCCAGATTCAATTAAATGCCGTACGACGTTAGAAACTCGATTAAAGTGTTATAAATATAGAGTTATTGTACTGATAGGGGGCCATTAACAGGGCCGGTCGTACGTTCTCCGGCAAATGCAGAGAAAGATCTTTCAGTGTGAAGATGTCCTAGAGCCTTGGGTTGACTTGGGCTGTGGTTCCTTCTGTTGTTGCGTTGTAATATCGATGTGAAACTTCGTTAAATTTATGCATTAATTGACTCGTCTCGCCGGTTGTACTGCAAAAGCATTAATGTCACTGATGTTGCCAATTGTTGGTGAAGACAATCCAATAATCAGCGTAGATGATGACAGCCGACAGCACGCACACGTAACGCAAAGCAGAAGGCAAACTCAACAACTGAACTGCATGGTAAATTTGCCGTGCTGAAATAGCCATGACATAGTAATATATGTCTAATTGCACACTATTGGTTAACGGCAAATTTCGCTTTTTCTCATTGATGCAACGTAAATCAAATTGAATTTAATTTACGCAAAATGTCGGCAATTTATTTGTGTCGTTACAACACTTTCCTCTCTGAAAAAAAGGAAAAAAGTTCCTCTCTGCGTGGTTAGATAAGAAATGCAGGACAGAGTTTGAAACTAGTTAAGAAAAAAAAATAATGTACCATAAATGCTGAGCTTAAGTATGCTTGTTGGTTGCTTCAACAATGATATGATGCCAGGTAACCACTAGGAATTACTACACAAATTGTTAGCTCTAGTGGACGGTCATAGCACGTGAAGCAAAATAGAGCAGTGTAAGTTTTTGGAGCCGCAGCGTGAAGATTTCGAGGTAAATCGCCTCTGAATTTACCAGGTTTAAGTTAAAACCTAAGCAGGTTGGATCGTTGTCAATGTGTTTGTATACGACCAAAGGATCTAGAGTGCTCGACGTTGTGGTCATGACATTTGTAGAGTGGTCTTTGTGCAATTGATGAAGTTGAGAAATGCATTGAAAGTGGTCTGTACCATGATATGAAGCTGATCACTACTTAGTGTTGCTACACTAAAGCGTTAGCTCTAAGTAGCTGGTCATACCAAAATAGGCAGTGTGATGTCATGTGTGAGAAATACATTATAATTTAAAAATATATACATTAAAATCAAAGGTAACTGCATAAAAATATGTACACGAAAATTGCCTCAGAGATGGCATAATACCAAAATACTGTTCAAAAATGCTAAACAATTGTTAGCTAAGAACAGCTGGTTATGCCACGTAAGATCAATGCGAAAAAATAACGTATGGTTAAAAAAATAACGAAAAGTTAATGTTAAAAAAATCAATTACGCGTTATGCAAAGCAGGCTATTGAGATTGTGGGCAGACGGAGCCTGAAACGTGTGTAGAAGGTTGAACGCTCTCAGGATCAGTCAGTTCGATAAACGGTTTCAACTTGTCTATGCTGTCTGAGCAAAATCGGGTAAGGACCGCGATACTTTAGTTGTAGTGGTGCAACAGAATTGTCGTTGCGAACGAGTACTCTCTTGCAGCTGTAGAGCTGTTGGTCAACGAAGACTGGACGAGGCATATGTCTCGGCTGCTGTTCAGACATATTTCCGAAATGAAGTCGAAGGCGGGTAGCTTCGTCTTGTGGGTCATCTTGTGCCAGTAGTAGACGTGGGAGCTGACTAGGCAGGCGTAGATCCATGCCATACAAGAGTTGTGACGCAGATGTTTTAATGGATTCACGAGTACGGGAACGCATGGCAAGCAGAAATAAAGGTAGTGCATCGACCCAGTTGCCATTAATGAACGAGGATGCTAAAGCAGCTTTGAGTTCCCTATGCCTTCTCTCTACCATACCGTTAGATTGAGGATGGTAGACAGTCGTCTGGCGTAAGGTGCATCCCATGAACCGCAAGGTAGTTTTGAAACGATCAGATGAGAAGCAAGTGCCTCTGTCAGTAATGACCTCATTGGGAATACAATAATTGGATATCTATGCAGAGATAAACCGTTAGTTACTTTGTCTGCAGAAATGGTGCCAAGAGGTAATGCCACAGGCCACCGTGTAAATCTATCGATCATAGTTAGAAGGTAGCTGAAACCTTGAACCTTTGTCAGATGAACTATGTCGATGTGGATAATGGCTAGGCAAGAAGTAGACCGAAAATGTTGCAACTTAGAACGAGTGTGTCGTGTGATCTTGTTTTTCTCACAAATAGCACACCCTGAGACCCATCGTTTAACATTCTGCCTAAGTCTGTGACCCCAGAAACGATCTGTAAGAAGTCGGACAGTCGCTTGGCTTCCTGGGTGATAAATTGAGTGAATTGAATCGAAAACCTTTCTCTGAAGGCTGGTCGGCAGAACTGTCTTGTTGGGCTGCGTACCCGTGAAGTAAACAATTGGTAAGCCTTCCCACAGACGGCATATGAACTTGGTTGGGTGACGGGCTATTGATCTTGAATGTGAATGTCACCGCGTTATTCAGTTCGCAGGAGAGTTGGCGTTAGTGCAGGTTCACTGAGTGCCACGGAGTTGACAGTGAATGGTGACGACGAAGGTGGTTGTAGCAAGACGTCTGGCCTGGAAAGGGCATTTGCAATGAAGTTCTGTTTGCCCTTGACATGAAAGATGTCAAATTACCATTCGCTTAGACGTGAAAGCTGTCTTTCCACTCTGGCGGGGTACTTGGTGATAGATGAAGTTGCGTTTCGAAGTGCGCTAACTAGTGGTGCATGATCTGTGAAAACAACAAATCCGCTACTGCCAATGATGCCGATAAAATGGCGCACTGCGTCGTGGATGGCGAGAAGTTCTCGGCCGAAAGTGTTGTACCTCGTTTCTACTGGTTGGAGAGTACGCGAGTAGAAACTGATAAGCTTCCGAAATCCGTCGATCTCTTGTTCTAACGTGGCTCCAATAGCGAATTCAGAAGCATCTGTCGTGAGTAGAAATGGCTTTTCAAAATCTGGATGCGTTAGCATTATGGCATTTGCTAAAGAGTTGATGGCAAGTCGAAGTAATTCCTCGTCTTCGGATGACCAAGCAATGATGGAATTCTTGCTAAGTCCTTTTCGATTCCGCAGGTGCCTGCACAAAGGATAAAGTTGCCTTGAAGGGCCCGGAAGGAACTTGCGATAGTAGTTTAGTACTCCCAGAAGTATCTGCAACTCGCTAACAGTCTTCGGTGACTTGATATTCTTGATTGAATTCGCATTTGACGGCAAAAGTTGAATACCTTGTGGCGTGATACGATGTACTAAGAAGTCCACAGATTTAGTTTCAATCTGCGTCTTGTCACAATTGATATTGAGTCCGTGGTTGGATAAGCGTGAGAGGACATTTCGTAGATGCTTGGCATGAGATTCTAATTCTCGACTGAATACCATAATGTCATCGAGATATGACATACAATAAGCAGAGTCGTCGCGAAGTATGTTGTCCATGAATATTAATATTTGGAATAGGATATGCATTAGATTTTGTCACTGAATTTAGCTTACGGTAATCTCCGCAGGCTCTGTACGATCCGTTTGATTTGGAGACTAAGTGTAGTGGTGACGCCCATGAACTTTTCGATGGTCTGATGATTCCATCCTCCAAAAGCCTTGAGAATTCCTTTTGGGCAGCTTTCAGTTTAGCAGGGGCCAGTGGTCGCTTCTTGAGTGCAATAGGTTGTCCTTCTGTGAGAATATGGTGCATCGTGTTGGAGACTAGTAGCTCTGATTTGTTAAGATCGAAGAGCGAATTGTATTTTCGAAGAACTGCTGGTATCTCTGCTGAATGATGCACTGGGGTTGGCTGAATGACCTGTAACTCCAAAAGCTCGGAGGCAAGTGTCCAAAGCTTTGTTCAAGTCCGGTGGAGGGGTCGATGATCTTTTGATTGGCAAGATCAACAATGAGCCGAAATTTTAGAAGGATATCAAAGCCTATTATATTATGTGAGACCTTGGCAATGATGAAGTTGTGGGAAAATTCACGTCGTAGACCTATGTTGAGTGTGCAGTATTGGCAGCCATAAGTTGGTATGGGCTCGCCTGTAGCTGTTGCGAGAAGAACGCCTAGCGACATCTCGGCCATTGAATCACCTTTGAGAATTGAGACTGCCACACCTGTGTCTACGATGAACTCTTCGCCAGTTTTGAAATCAAGAAGGTGCAGAAGTTCGTTGGGTTGTTTGGCCGGGTCATGCAAACAAGTAGGCTGGTGATTGCGACCGGCGTTGTCCATTTGGTTCTCTATGTGAAAAATTCGGCGTGGACGATAAGAGTCGACAGGGATGTCAGATTGTTGTTGGCTTCTTCCCTGTAGCGCCGTTGATGCCGTTGATGTGCAGAAAGTACGGTCTTCTACTTCCTGCGCCAGAAGTTTCCCGATACTGATGCACCCTTGTGCCTGCGGTCTGTTGTCCTTTCCATCAGCTGTGGAAATTGACACTCATTCGGAAATTCTTCGGAACGACAAAGACAAACTTGGCAAGCATAAAACACTACTGGTGGTTATAACACCAGTTCTTTGGAGCATATTTATTAAAGGATTGCGGAGATCTCGATCGCCGCCTACCATTATAATTTGACTTGGAAACGAATTTTGGTCGAGCATTCACTTGATTTAGCTCGGATTTGGTAATGGCTAATCCTTCTAGAATTTTGGCCATGTTGGCCACTGTTCTCTCTAAAGAGGAGATTCTATCATCTTGCGGGGGTGAAGAAAAGGATGATGGATTCACTTTGGGTTCCAAAACCCTATATTCTAACTCACATCTCTCAGATAAGCCATCTATAGTGAGAGTGTTGGGGAGCTGTCTGGCAAAGAGTTTTAATGTTTGGGGAAGATTGTTAATAAAACAACCTTAGCCTCATGGTCAGAAATGTTGGTTTTATACCAACGTTTCCGTAATTCCCTCAGTATTTCTATGGGGCCTAGATTTTGCATATCTAACTGCGCATATTTGTTTATTATCTGCTCAGTTTCCGTGGGTCCAAGCAAGTATTCTATCTCGTTTTGTAGGCCCAAAATGGGATTAGGTAGCTTCCTAATGGCCTCAAGCTTAGGATAAATCTGTCGCTGCAATTCAGAAGGTAGTTTAGCAAAAACCTTCGACAGTTTTTGATGACTGTCATAATCAGGAAACGGGGAGAAAGCGGAGTCTACGTGCATAAAGAATAGCTCACTATCTCCATCCCAAACAGGAACATCAATATCTAAAATTGGACCTGACATTTTAACAATCTTACGGGATCTTAAAAGCATAAATTTATAAGCAATATGAAAATGTATAAATATACTTTAACGAAACGCTTACCCACAAACAGCTTCCACAGTTGAATGAGCGCAGTAAACAGATGAATTAGTTCCTTCACAAAACACGTCACAGTAACTGCTTTCAAAAATTCAAATTATCCGCAATTGAGCCTGTCGAGTACGTACGGTGCAGTTTTGTACTTAGGAAAGTTGAACAGAGGGCCAGATGGCCTTTGATGCCAAATAAATGTATTATTATTATACCCCAAAAAAATTCACCAGAAATCCACGAACATATACCTAACAAAATTCCCAGAAGACCACGACCAGAGTAAAGAAGACGTAAACGCAAATGTTAATCTATTTTTACCCCAAATAAATGAAAAAGAAAGTCAATTTTATTTATACAAAAAAAGCAGTACAATACTCAATATCCTGGCGCGTTCGCCAATTTTGTAAACGCCTTAGCGTCAAGTAAATGCTGTACGACGTTACAAACTCGGTTAAAGTGCTATGGATATAGAGTTATTGTTCTGATAGGGGGCCCTTAACAGGGCCGGTAGTACGTCCTCCGGCAAATGCCGAGAAAGATCCTTCAGAGTAAAGATGTCCTAGAGCCTTGGGTTTATTCTGGCTGTGGTTCCTTCTATTGTTGTGTTGTAATCTCGATATGGAAACTTCGTTGAAGTTCTGCATTAACTGGCTCGTCTCGCTGGTTGTACAGCAACACGATGTTGCCAATTGTTGGTGAAGACAATCCAATAACCAGCGTATGTAATGACAGCCGACAGCACGCACACGTAACGCAAAGCAGAAAGCAAATGCGACAACTGAACTGCATGGTAAATTTGCCGTGCTTAAATAGCCATGCCATAGTAATATATGTCTACTTGCACACTATTGATTAACGGCAAGTTTCGCTTTTTTTCTCATTGGTGCAACGTAAATCAAATTGAATTTAATTTACGCAATATGTCGGCAATTTATTTGTGTCGTTACACTATTAATTACAATTAAAATTGCAGTTCAAGAAATCTCAATTAAAACTGCTTGAAACTAACAGAGATTGTTTCTAAAGTCACAGTTAAGAGAAATATTGTGTAAAAACAGAGTTAGATTATTTGACCTTAAAGAGCACTATATTTGTCAAAATTGAACATCGTTGGGTTGTAAGGCGGAGCCGGTTACGATATATATATATATATATATATATATATATATATATATATATATATATATATATATATATATATATCATTATTATTATATGCATTATTATTACACCTTCGTATTTATTTTTCAAAATCCTTAGACTTCTCCCCACACCTTACGCACACTACTTCCAAACTCTTCAAATGGGCCCGTCTGATCTGCTTTAAGACTAACAACCCCATTCTCCAACTCACGCTATTCAAGGTCTACGTCCTACCCCTCATTTCATACGCTAGCGAATTCTACTGCCCTCTCACTCTCGCCTCCTCGTATACCACCGAACAGATAACCTCCTGATTTCTAAAGCGAATCTTCCCCCAAAGCCAAAATTATCGAGAACGCCTTTATCTGGCAATCTTTCTTCCATTTCGGTTTACCCGTCACCTTCGAGTAATTTCTTTTATCCATAAGATCACAACTTGCTTACTATTGTCCAACTTTGCTCACTCAACTCACAACTTCGCCACACGTTCTAGCAACTCTTCTATCCAATCTAACCATACCCCCACCATATTCAAAAAAATCTATCCATTCTGCAAAGCAACTATTGTCTTCAACGCTCTTCTCACGGACATAAAGCTTCTTACCCAGCATGAATTTAAAAAGGAGGCCTAAATTTCTTAGTGAAACGACCGATTGGAAACGAAACTGGTTCCTTCTCAATTCATAACATTTCTTTCAGTCCCGGCTATTCTCTTTACTGATTTCGAAGGGCGAAATCCCTCTGGCCGTCATCTAATTTCCACTTTTCCCCTCTGGTTTTAAATCTTTCACTCTTGACTCCCTGATACCACTTCTAAGCTCATTTTTCACTCTATCATATCCATATAGTGGATACTTTACTACGTTTTGCTCATCCAATCCGTTTCTTTTTGTTTCAGCGGAAGACCGGAAACTCAAAAGCCCTGCTGGTCCACCAACGGTTTGCATCGGACATCGACTCCCCCTCGTCTTCCATCAGTCATAACCTCGTTCAACAGACGCCAGTGATCCCTGCACGACACACTTGCTTCAATCTAGTCGACTCCATCCTGGTCAATTCTACACTTCATGAATTCAATATCCACGACAAAGGACTCCGTCGGTCGACGTCTGCTTCCGGTCCGCAATCATCTTCGATCTCACACTCGAACTCATCTGTCCGGACCCAACCTACCCCGCATTGATGCTCGGACACTTCATGGACTGAACTCCAATTGATCTTGTCTAGTCAAATGGAATTTCGTTTTTATTTTTTCACCAGATTGAACTATCATGAAGTTGATGATAACATTTCCCTTCCTCAACTCCTCCCCCTGCTATTAAATACTTTGCTAGTCACAATTTCATTCACCTCCACATATCCTACCCTTGATTTGTTATTTCAATGGTCGGGCCAGTTGACCTTTGATGCCAAATAAATATATTATTATTATTATTATATTATTGTTATTATTATTATTATTATATTATTATTATTACTATTATTATTATTATTATTATTCACTATTATTATTATTTTTATTCAATTATATATATATATATATATTATATAGTATATATATATTATATGTAAATATAATATATAATAAAATAATATGTCTAAAAGTTCAGTAAAATAATCGTTTCAAAGGAATATTAAGGCTTTAATCCATATTATGATTCTGAATACAGTTTTCATATGCTAGTCAACTCGTTAATATGTGTCTAAGTAGTCAAAATTCCTCAAGGCGACAAAGAGATTGCTGCAACGGCATTCGCAAAACCATAATGCTAACTAGACACTCTTTATTGATAGTTACAGCTCAGAATTTATGTACTCATTCATAATTCTTTTGTCACACATAATGTTCACACGACCTTAACTTCTCATTAAATGTTGAATTTGTGTGTAACATGCTCTTGGAGCAAGAATATATTTAGTCAAATGAAGCAATCATATTCTTAAACCAGATCATGACGACGGGTCTATTTAGAGCTGTACAAAGTAAACTGGTCGCATAAACCTATATAGCGTGATTAAAGCTGTTACAATAGTTACAATAGTCTTTAATCTTTTCAATCTCTGTAACAGTAATGTTATATTATATTGTAACGACACAAGAAATTGCCGACATATTGCGTAAATTAAATTCAATTCGATTTACGCTGCACCAATGAGAAAAAAGCGAAACTTGCCGTTAACCAATAATGTGCAAGTAGCCATATATGGCTATTACATGGTCATTTAAGCACGGTGAATTTACCATGCAATTCAGTTGTCGCATTTGCCTTCTGCTGTGCGTGTCTCCGACGTGCTGTCTCCCACCTTTCACATACGCTGATTTTTGGCCTTGCTTTACCAACATTGGCAACATCAGTAACGCCAATCTTGTTGCTGTACAACTAGAGAGACGAGCCAATTACTGCAGAACTTCAACGAAGTTACTCAGCGAGATTCCAACGCCACAACAGAAGGAACCACAACCCAAGTCAACCCGAGCTGGTCACAAGAGTCTAGGAGTACTTCTGGACGACATCACACTTACGGACCTTCTCGGCATTTGCCAGAGAACGCAAGACCGGCCCTGTTAAGGGCCCCCAACAGTACTAACTCTTTATTTTATGGCACTCTAACCGAGTTTGTAACGTCGTACGGCATTTACTTGAAGCTGGGGCGTTTACAAAATTGGCGACCGCGCCAGGATACTGAGTACTGTACTGTTTTTTTGGTATAAATAAAATTGACTTTCTTTTTCATTTATTTGGGATAAAAATAGATTAACATTTGCGTATACGTTTTTTATCTGGTCATGGTCTTCTGGGAATTTTGTTGGGTATATATGTTCTCTCTAAAGTCGTGGTCTTCTGGGAATTTTGTTGGGTATATATGTTCTCTCTAAAGTCGTGGTCTTCTGGGGAATTTTTTTGGGTATATGTTCTATTCAATTTTCCTACGTACAAAACTGTACCGTACGTGCTCGACAGATTCAACTGCGGAAGATTTCAATTTTGGAAGCTGTTAGTATCTACGTACAAAACTGTGAACAAACATTGACTGGACGTGCTCGGCAGATTCAACTGCGGAAGATTCTCTTTCAACTGTGGAAGCTGTTAGTGGGTAAGCGTTTCGTTTAAAGTATATTTATACATTTTCATCTTGCTTATAAATTTATGCTTTTAAGATCCCGTAAGATTGTTAGAATGTCAGGTCCAATTTTAGATATTGATGTTCCTGTTTGGGATGGAGATAGTGAACTATTCTTTATGCGCGTAGACTCCGCTTTCTCCCCGTTTCCAGATTATGACAGTCATCAAAAACTGTCAAAGGTTTTTGCTAAACTACCTTCTGAATTGCAGCGACGGATTTATCCTAAGCTTGAGGCCATTAGGAAGCTACCTAATCCCATTTTGGGCCTACAAAATGAAGTAGAATCCTTGCTGGGGCCCACAGAAACCGAGCAAATAATAAATAAATACGCACAGTTAGACATGCCAAACCTTGGCCCCATCGAGACTTTAAGGGAATTACGGAAACGTTGGTATAAAACCAATATTTCTGACCATGAGGCTAAGGTTGTTTTTATTAACAATCTTCCACAATCATTAAAACTATTCGCCAGACAGCTTCCCAACACTCTCTCTATAGATGACTTATCTGAGAGATGTGAGTTAGAATATAGGGTTTTGGAACCTAAGGTGAATCCGTCATCCTTTTGTCCACCCCCGCAAGATGATAGGCTCTCCTCTTTAGAGAGGACAGTAGCGAACATGGCTAAAGTTCTAGAAGGATTGGCCATAACGAAATCCGAGCTAAATCATGTGAATGCTCGACTCAAATTCATGCCCAAAACTAATTATAACGGTAGGCGGCGATCGAGATCCCCGCAATCCTTTAACAGATATGCCCCAAAGAACTGGTGCTATAATCACCAGAAATATTTTTATTCATGTCAAGTCTGCCTCTCTCGTTCCGAAGAATTTCCGAATGAGTGTCAAGTTCCGCAGTTGACGGAAAGGACAACAGAACACAGGCGCAGTGGTGCATCAGGATCGGGAAACGTCTGGCGCAGAAAGTAGAAGACCGTACTGTCTGCTCATCAACGGATACAACGGGGCCATAGGGAAGAAACCAATTACAACCTGACAATTCTGTCGACTCTTTTCGTCCACGCCGAATTTGCTACATAGAGAGCCAAACGGACAACGCCGATCCCAATCACCAGCTTACTTGGTTGCATGACCCGGCCAAACAGCCCAACGACTTTGTGCACCTTCTTGACTTCAGAACTGACAAAGAATTCATTGTAAACACAGATGCAGTAGTCTCCGTTCTCAAGGGTGATTCAATGGCCGAGATGTCGCTAAGCGTTCTACTCGGAGCAGCTACAGGCGAGCCCATATCTACATATGGCTGTCGGTATCGCACACTCAAAATAGGTTTACGGCTTGAATTTTCTCAAAACTTCATCATTGCCAAGGTCTCACAATATATAATAGGCCTTGATTTCCTTTTGAAATTTCGGCTCATTGTTGATTTTGCCAATAAAAAGATCATCGACCCCACCACCGGACTTAAACAAAGTTTTTTGGACACTTGCCCCCAAGCGTTTGGAGTTACAGGTCATTCAGCCAACCCCAGTGCATCATTCAGCAGAGATATCAGCAGCTCGTCGAAAATACAAGTCGTTTTTCGATCTTAACAAGTCAGAGCTACGAGTCTCCAACACGATGCACCATATCGTCACAGAAGGACAACCTATTACACTCAAGAAGCGACCAATAGCCCCTGCTAAACTGAAAGCTGACCAAGAATAATTCTCAAGGATTTGGGAAGAGTGAATCATCAGACCATCGAAAAGTTCATGGGCGTCACCACTGCACTTAGTTCACAAATCAAACGGATCGTACAGAGCCTGCAGAGATTACCGAATGCTAAATTCAGTGACAAAATCTTATGCATATTGTAATCCAAATATTAACACTTTACGTGAAAAACTCAACGGCAGTAATTTCTTCTCAGTGATTGACCTCAGATAAGCTACCATCACATCCCGGTAGCACCAGAAGATATTGAAAAGACTACAATCATCACTTCATTTGGCCTTTTCGAATATCATTACATGCCTTTTTGACTTAAATGTGCTACTCAGACTTTTCAAAGATTCATGGACAACATACTTCGCGACGACTCTGCTTATTGTATGTCATATCTCGATGACATAATGGTATTCAGTCCAGACTTAGAATCTCATGCCAAGCATCTACGAAATGTCCTCTCACGCTTATCCAACCACGGACTCAATATCAATTGTGACAAGACGCAGATTGAAACTAAATCTGTGGACTTCTTAGTACATCGTATCACGCCACAAGTTATTCAACTTTTGCCATCAAATGCGAATTCAATCAAGAATATCAAGTCACCGAAGACTGTTAGCGAGTTGCAGATACTTCTGGGAGTACTAAACTACTATCGCAAGTTCCTTCCGGGCCCTTCAAGGCAACTTTATCCTTTGTGCAGGCACCTGCGGAATCGAAAAGGACTTAGCAAGAATTCCATCATTGCTTGGTCATCCAAAGACGCAGAATTACTTCAACTCGCCATCAACTCTTTAGCAAATGCCACAATTCTAAAACATCCAGATTTACAACGACCATTTCTACTCACGACAGTTGCTTCTGAATTCGCTATTGGAGCCACTTTGGAACAAGAGATCGATGGAGTTCAGAAGCCTATCAGTTTATACTCGCGTACTCTTCAACCAATAGAAACGAGATACAACACTTTCGGTCGAGAACTTCTCGCCATCCACAACGCAGTGCGCCATTTTATCAGCATCATTGGCAGTAGCAGATTTGTTGTTTTCACAGATCATGCACCATTGGTTAGCGCACTTCAAAACACAACTTCATCTATCGCCAAGTACCCTGCCAGAGTGGAAAGACAGCTTTCACGTCTAAGCGAATGACACTTTGACATCTTTCACGTCAAGTGCAAACAGAACTTCATTGCAGACGCCCTTTCCAGGCCAGACGTCTCGCTACAACCACCTTTGCCGTCGCCATTCACCGTCAACTCCGTGATACTTAGTGAACCTGCACTAACGCCATCCCTCCTGCAAAAGGAACAACGCGGTAACATTCACATTCAAAGATCAATAGCCCGTCACCCAGCCAAGTTGATATGTCGTCTCTGGGAAGGCCTACCAATTGTTTACTTCACGGGTAAGCAGCCCAACCAGCCAGTTCTGCCGACCAGCCTTCAGAGAAAAGTTTTTGACTCAATTCACTCAATTTCTCACCCAGGAAGCCAAGAGACTGTCCAACTTCTAACAGATCGTTTTTGGGATCACAGACCTAGGCAGAACGCTAAACAATGGGTCTCCGAGTGTGCCATTTGCCAGAAAAACAAGATCACACGGCACACTCGTTCTAAGTTGCAAACATTCACGAACTACTTTTCGCCAAGCCATCGACCACACCAACATAGTTCATTTGAAAAAGATTCAAGGTTTCAGCTACCTTCTAACTATGATTGATAGGTTTACACGGTGGCCTGCGGCATTACCTCTTGGCACCATTTCTGCAGACGAAATAACTAACGGTTTTATCTCTGCATGGATATTCAATTATGGTGTTCCCAATGAGGTCAGCACTAACAGAGGCACTTGCTACTCATCGGATCGTTTCAAAACCACCTAGCAATACTTGGGATGCAGCTAACGCCAGACGACTGCCTATCATCCCCAAGCTAACGGTATGGTAGAGAGAATGCATAGGGAACTCAAAGCTGCTTTAGCATCCTCGTCCATTAAAGGCAACTGGGTCGATGCGCTACCTTTATTTCTGCTTGCCATGCTTTCCAGTACTCGTGAATCCATTAAAACGTCTGCGTCACAACTCTTGTATGGCATGTCTGAACAGCAGCCGCGACATACGCATCGTCCACTCGTCATTCAACCGCAGCTCCACAGCTGCAAGAGAGTACTCTTTCGCAACGACAATGCTCTTGCACCACTTCAACCAAAGTATCGCGGTCCTTACCCGGTTTTGCTCAGACAACCCAAATACTTCATTGTTATGCAAGGCGCTACACCGACATCAGTAAGCATAGACAGGTTGAAACCGTTTATCGAACCGCCTGATCCTGAGAGCGTTCAACCTTCTACACACGTCTCAGGCTCCGTCTGTCTGCCAATTAGCCTGTTACAACGCAATTGATTTTTAACATTAATCTGATTGTATCAAAATTTTGACAACCCTGCACTACCTCCCACCAACCCTGTTTTGGTATTATGCCATCTCTGAGGCAATGTTCGTGTACATATTTTTATGCAGTTACCTTTGATTTTAATGTATATATTTTTACATTATAATGTATTTCTCACACATGACATCACACGGCCTATTTTGGTACGACCAGCTACTTGGAGCTAACGCTTTTGTGTAGCAACACTAAGTAGTTATCAGCACCAGAGAAAAAAATTAAAAAAGATAAAGAAATTAATTCATCACTGCTGATAATCCGTCAAAGACCAGAAAGAATTATTTTGGCCAAACTGAAGAGTAATCCTAGACTAGGATAAAAACTCCTCACAGATTACGGGAAATATAAGGAAAAATTAATGCTTATTTTACTGGTGGATAAAACTTAGTATGAATTTCTCTGTGAACTGGATGAACATTTGGTAATTTGATATTTAATCCACAGAACGAAAGCAATTTCATCGATCTACCTGATCCTTCGGGAGACCATGATCCAGGACTTGTTATTGACAGTGATGCATTGATAGAATTAATGTTAAAAATAAAATCAATAAAAAAGATCACCTTGGTGTATCGATTGATAACCTACTTCAATTACCTCTAAATTTTATGAATGCGCTCTGCAATTTTATAAATAGAATTTTGAAAAATGGGAAATTACTAATTGGTATACTAACGGTAGTATCTAAACCGTTGCCAAAAGTAAGTAAGCCAACGTGCGCCAGTAATTATAGACTAATCTCTATTATCCTTTCGGTTTTGAAGATAATAGAACGATTGATACTAGATCATTTAGAACGTATGTTGCGGGTGATTTTGATATAAGTTAACATGGTTTTACGAAAGATAGATCGACAACTACTAATATGCTTTCTATGTGGAAACATGTAATTACATTAGATGAGAAAAAGTTAGATTCATTAATTGTATTTATAGATATCTCAAAAGATTTTGACTCTATATCTTTTGATGCTTTTTTGAATGCGATTAATTTATTAAATATTGATCCGAATATTTTTAGATTACTTAGATACTATTTATATAATCGAAGAATGAGTATTCAAGTAAACGATTTGATATCTAAATCGAAAAGGGTAACAAGTGGAGTTCCACAGGGATCAAGTTAGGGGCCAATTTTATTTAAAATTGTATTTGCACATTTGGAAACTAAGATCCCTAACAGTCGAGTTTGCAAATTCGCTGATGATTTGAAAATAATCTTTCCAATTGATCCAAATAATGTCGAATGCTCCAAAAATAATGTGACACTAGATTTGTATGATTTAAGTAGATATTTGTTAACACTAGGGCTGAGAATAAACAGTAAAAAGACGAGAGCCTTAAAAATAGGTAACAGAACAGATTTTAATTATGTTTATTTTCATGATGCTGATATTAATGATGTTTTTCAGATTAAACTTATGCAAGAGATTAAGGATTTAGGCATAACTATTCATTGTACGGCTTCTGCTGAGAGACATATTGAAAGGATAGTAGGCAGTGCCAAGAACAGATGGGCACTAATAAATAGAAATATCTTATCGAATGAAATAAAATTTAAAATGTTTATAATATGGATTAGACCGATACTAGAATATGCTGCCGCTACTTCGAATCCCTTAACAAAGGGTTTGTCTAATAAGATAGAAGCTGTACAAAGAAAAGTTGTGAAACAAATAAGTCCTATCTTCTGCACTATATACGCCAATAGATTACAGTTTGTATCACTGCATCCTTTATGGTTTCGGAGGATGTGCTATTGCATAAAAGTTTTCCATTTGAACAAGTGGACTGGTGTCTATATGAATCCAATAAGAAAGAGTCATGAAATTGGAACTAGATCTGGTCATTTTGCAATATCTCCACCATTGGTGGGGAATGTTGCGAGCAAGCTATTCTCTTTTTCAAAAATTTACAAAATTTACAATCAATTGCCAAAGGGGCTTAAAGAAACGCCTCCATCTAAAATGTCTTTTAAATTTTTATCTACCGAACTAGAAAAAGTGTACAATCCTGCTGTTATTTTTAATTTTGATTATGATAATACTTTCTCATGGTTAAATAAAAGACAAGGTTAATTGTTATCAGCAGCATAACTTCTCGAGATTCTATATCCAAGTTTTGTATTATTAAAATTGAAGTTTCATGCATTATATCATCATGTTAATCAACAATGCATACAATCAATTGCTAGTCATGGTTCCCATTTTTGAATAATGTTACACTCGAATTATAACTTAAATTTTCCTTTTTTTGATGAAGAATCTTTCACACTTTACAGCCGAACTTTCTGATGTTGATATATTGTACAGTACAACTAGTGAGATTTACTTATTTACATGAGACTAATTTCACATATTTATGTGATGTGATATCTTTTGATATTGTACATTTTCCAATTTTATTATTTGATGGAACATGAGTAGTTTGAATCAAAATAAAGATATTCTATTCTATTCCATTCTGTTTTATATCATGGTACATGCCACTTTCAATGCATACCTCAATTTCATAAATTGCACAAAGACTACTCTAAAAATATCATGACCACAAGGTCGAGCACACACTCTAGCATCTTTTGTCGTATACAAAAACATTGATGACGATCCAGCCTGCCTAGGTTTTAACTTAAACCTGGCAACTTCAGTGGCGATTTACCTCGAAATCCTCACGCCGTGGCTCCCAAATCTTACACTGCTCTTTTTTGCCGCACGCGGTATGACCGGCTACTAGAGCTAACAATTTGTGTAGCAATTCCTAGTGGTTAATTGACAACATATCATTTTTGAAGCAATCAACAAGCATACTTAAGCTCAGCATTTATGGTACATTATTTTTTTTGCTTAACTTGTTTCAAACTCTGCCATGAATTTTTTATCTAGCCTCGCCGAGAGGAATATTTTTTCCCTTTTTTCAGAGAGGAAAGTGATGTAACGAGACAAGAAATTGCCGACACGTTGCGTAAATTAAATTCAATTTGATGTACGCTGCACCAATGAGAAAAAAGCGAAACTTGCCGTTAACCAATTGTGTGCAAGTAGACATATATTACTATGGCATGGCTATTTAAGCACGGCAAATTTACAATGCACTTCATTTGTCGCGTTTGCCTTCTGCTTTGCGTTAAGTGTGCGTGCTGTCGGCTGTCATCACTTACGCTGATTATTGGATTGTCTTCACCAACAATTGACAATACCATTTTATTTAACCAGTCGTCGAACAAAATAACAAAACTACCGCCAGCCGCAACACACTGACGCGTTTCGACCTTCCATGATCTTGGCATCATCAGAGTACGACGGCAAACTGATCGAGGGGTCAAACCGCATTGGTATATGGAAGTCAAGTTAATGCGGCTCTCTCAACAGTCTTGCGTACACGTTGAACTTGACTGGAAATGTTGGCTGCCGCAAATTTCTATGCGGTCACGAACGCCAAACTGTTTTCGCCACATATACACATATAAGCAATACAATTTAACAATAATTGATTGCGCGGGTGGTGGTAACAATGTTTTAAATCAAGTTTGCGAGCTTGAAGTAAACACCAATTAATTATTATTAAATTGTATTGCCTATATATGTATGTGGCGAAAGCTACAATCAGTTAATGTTCGTGACTGCATAGAAATTGTGCAGCCGACATTTCCAGTCAAGTTCAATGTATGCAAGACTGCTAGAGGTGAGAGCCGCATATCTAAATTTGATTTCCATATATATTCAATGCGGTTTGATCCTCGATAGTCAGTTTGCCGTCGTACTCTGATGATGATCATGGAAGGTCGAAAGCATAGAATTGCGTTTGCCGGCTGTCCAGCCCGTGGTTTCCGCTGATAAAATGGGATTGGTGTTTACTTCAAGCTCGCAAACTTGATTTAAAGCATTGTTACCACTACCCGCGCAATAAATTATTATTAAATTGGCAATATCAGTGACACTAATCTTGTTGCTGTACAACCAGCGAGACGAGCCAATTAATGCATAACTTCAACGAAGTTTCCACGTCGAGATTACAACGCAACAACAGAAGGAAACACAGCGCAAGTCAACCCAAGGCTCTAGGACATCTTCACACTGAAGAAAAAGCGAAACTTTCCATTAACCAATAATGCGCAAGCAGCCATATATGGCTATTGCGTGGTCATTTAAGCACAGTGAATTACCATGCAATTACTTTGTCGCTTTTCCCTTCTGCTGTGCGTGTCTCTGGCGTGCTGTCTCCCACCTTTCACATACGCCGATTTTTGGCCTTGCTTTACCAACATTGGCAACATCAGTAACTCAAATCTTGTTGCTGTACAACTAGAGAGACGAGCCAATTACTGCAGAACTTCAACGGAGTTACTCAGCGAGATTTCAACGCCACCACGAGGGAACCAAAACCCAAGTCAACCCGAGCTGGTTACACGAGTCTAGAAGTATTTCTGGACAACATACCACTTATGTAGAGGCCCTTAGGTCACTACCATAAGAGGGTCTCTTGGATGCCAGGCCCAGAAAATCCATATATTCGGAATGATCATCTATCTTGGAACACTTAAGTTCTTCTGAACTATCTCTTAAGCTACAAACCTTAAGTCCACTAGCCAACTGCTCTCTATCCTCAGTATTTAATAAACCAGCCATAATATTATTAAATTACTTGCAATTTATATATTTTATTATATAAATAAGCTTACCAGGATACGCTGATATCCACAGGTTACTCAGCCAGTATGATTGAGAATTTAAAACAAATATTCACATTAAATACCCGAAGCAAATTTGTGGTTCTTTTCGCTGATAATTAAAAAGAACAATCGACAAGAAGATTACAACGATTTATTTAGCAAAGAGTCGGAGATGGAACCACGCAGTGTCCCGCTTGTGCAATTCAGCTACTCAGATCAAAACTCAAACATTTTCCTTCGAGAAGACAAGTCAAAAACTTTGACAATGTAGAGGTTAAATTAATTATCGGACAGAGATTAACCTCTCATATAAAAATAAATCAATTTTTATTTTTGGACATTTGATGCTATCGCTGGTTTCGTAAAACAATATTGTAATTTTTGAAAAATATTGTAAAATTTTTTGAAAGTTCTTTTGTTCATATTGTCGAAGTTTTGGACTTGTCTTGTGGAAGAAAATGAGAGAGTTTTTGATCTGAGTTTCTGAATTGCATAAGCGGGACACTGCGTGGTTCCATCTCCGATTCTTTGTCAATAAAACTTTGTAATCTTCTCGTCATTTTGTTGTTTTTAATTATCAGCGAAAAGAACCACAAATTTGCTTTGGGTATTTTAAGTTAATACTTGTTTTAAGGTCTCAATCATTCCAGTTCAGTAATTTGTGGACATCAGCGTATCCGGGTAAGCTTACTCAATTAATATAATATATAAATTACAAGTAATTTAATAATATCATGTCTGGTTTATTAAATACTGAGGATACAGAGCAGTTGGCTAGCGGACTTAAGGATTGTAGCTTAAGAGATAGTTCAGAGGAACTTAAGTGTTCCAAGATAGATGATCATTCCGCATATATGGATTTTCCGGGCCTGGCATCCAAGAGACCCCCTTATGGTAGTGACCTAAGGGCCTCTACAAAAAATGGCGACCGCGCCAGGATCCTTTATGCGGAAAGATATGATGTAGATGATCGTTTTTGCCGCAATTCTATAGAAAGCAATGCTAAGCTCACCATGTACAGACCAGACAACCATTCTGAATGGGTCGAAGAAGCAAAATTTTATTTTAAACTAAAACGGATGACCGACCCTATAGAAAGGTTTGCCTCGGCCTGGTGGTGCTTACCTGAGCCATTAAAAAAGAATCTGTTTAGACTCAGGAAATTTGTTACTGAGAACGAACCAGAAAATGCATTTGAGCTTCTAGTAGAAGAACTCCATGGACGATATCAACCCGAGAGGATTGAACGGATGACTGACTTATTACGTCAGGAAAAGATGGGAAATCTACTTCCATCTGAATTTTATGACAGACTAATTTCAAAATCCATCGGGCTTGATATATCTGAGGAAGTTATAAATAGTATATTTGTAGCAGAATTGCCTGCTAGACTAAGAGCCACCTTGGATGTATATGATACATTGGAACTAGAGTGGCCCAAGAAGCTCAAAGGGTTGGACAAAGTGTATCGTCAGATGGAACCTAAGGTGTATGCAGTAACCGCAGATTCACGCCTGGAGCAGCAACTCAGATATCTCTCAGAGAGACTCCTGACCATAGAGAATGAATTAAGTACCCTCCGCAGGGATGTGGGTCGGATAAAAAGCAATAAGGAAACTCCCAACAGAAGTAGGGTAAATTCTCGGCGTCAACGTTCAAATTCCAAGCATTGGAGAGGCGAATCGCGTGAGAGTGTACAAGGACCACGCGAGTGGTGCATATCGCATCGCAAATACGCCGAGTTTGGAAAATGTCAGGAGGGGGGATGCACGTTTCCAAAGTTGGGTGGTCCCCGATGGAAAGGAAGTAGTCTTCCTGTAGCCTGGTCGAAGCTGCCGGAAAACTAATGAAGCCCCCGCTAATAGGAGCCGTAGGGGGGGTTGCGCATGCAAGGCTCCAAGGTATGCATATTCGTGGCATACTAAAATCATCAAAGTTAGGTTCGGAAGCTTCGATGGAAGAGACGCGCAGTAATACAGTCCGTAAATCTGTTAGATTTCGGCTGGCAGGTAATCTTAAAGAGGTTGCTGGTTATAGCAACAATAAGTTCGTTATAACTGATGAACTTAGTGGCCTAAATTTCTTAATAGACACGGGTGCAGAGGTGAGCATAGTTCGATCTGATGTGGTGGAAATTGATAGCCCCACATTCGATTACCAACTATGGGCTGCTAATGGAAGTCCAATTGAGGTTAAGGGAGTTAAAGAATTGTCAGTGACATTGGGGCAGAAATCTCCATTTACGTGGAATTTTCTGGTCGCTGATATAAAGGATAACATCATTGGGATGGACTTTTTGATCCATTTTAATCTCGCTTTAGATCCCAAATCTAGGACCATTGGACAAAGCACTGGGATAGTGACTTATGCTGAGACTGGGACCTCAGTAGTTAGGTCAGTGAGACTACCCAGACCCGTCGTCGCCGATGACTTGGCGGATGTCATCGAGAAACACCTGGCCGTGTTTTTGCCATTCAATGCTAAACGCAAGGGTTTAAAGACAGGCATAGAACACCAAATCGAGTTGGTGGAGCCACTACCTTGTTCGCCCAAGTCTCAACCGTTAGCACAACACAAGCAGCAGGTTGCTATTGAAGAATTTAAGCGGTTGAGAGAAGAAGGAATTTGTAGGCGTTCAAATTCCAACTTTGCATCTCCAATAGTGGTTGTTCCCAAACCTGAACCAGGTCAATGGAGGGTTTGTGGTAACTATCGTCTATTGAATTCGGTTACGAAAGGCGATTCGTATCCTCTACCGAACCAGAGTACTTTGCTCAGGGATATAATGGGGTATGAGGTATACACAACGTTAGATCTGCAGAAAGCGTACTATCAAGTACCTATGGAGGCAGAATCTATACCGCTCACAGCAGTGCGATTCCCTGGAGGAGGATCGCATGAATTCTTATGTATGCCTTTTGGGTTGAAGAATGCAAGTCAGACATTCCAGCGTCTGACAGAGGAAGTTCTTCAAGACTGTTCATTTGCTAGAGTGTATATAGATGACATCATTATATATAGTCAATCTAGGGAGGAACACCGGGAGCATTTGGACATCGTTTTGTCTAAGCTGGAACATTATGGATTGGTAGTGAAACCAGAAAAGAGTAGGATTGGTTGCTCTACCGTAAAATATCTTGGACACACTATTTCCAAGGATGGAATCAAGCCCTTGGAAGACAAGGTACAAGCAATCAAGGATGTGCCAGAACCTAGAACTGTACGCCAGTTGCGTAGATTTTTGGGCATGATTAGCTACTATCGTCGGTTCATACCAGGTTTAGCTGGAATTTTGGGGTCGCTAACTCGACATTTAGTTCGTGAACGAAGCACAATCAAGAAGTCCTGGCCTATTAATTTTAGCCAAGACGACAAGGAAAAATTCCAGAGGGCCAAAGATCTGTTAAGCCAAATAACCACATTAGCACCTGTGGATTGGACTAAGCCGTTTGAGCTGGTCACAGATGCTTCTGATGTAGCCATAGGAGCAGTGTTACATCAACGGGAAAATGGTATAGTCAAGCCGATAGGATTCTATAGTCGGAAACTCCAAGATCGCGAGAAGCGATATGATACGCTTGGAAAGGAGTTACTAGCAGTTTATTCTGCAGTGTTGCATTTTGAGCACTACCTAGATGGACATCAGTTTATGATATTAACTGATCATAAACCGTTGTTGAGTATCCTTGGGAAAGCAAATAGGCTAAATTATTCTCGGCGGGTGAATTCACAAATAACCCGACTCGCAGAATTTGATTTTACCATTAGTCATATCTCAGGAAAAGATAATGTGGTGGCAGACACTCTCAGTAGACCAGACGTATCAGATGAAGATATGATTCGTTCAGAGTCACTCGTATGCTCTATTGTATCTTCTAATGATTTTGTCCAGCAATTGATGGAAGCACAAGGTTCTGATCCTTTAGTAGCTGTGTTGGAAAAGAATCCTGTATATACACGCAGGAAGATTGGAGATAAGTGGTTATTATGTGAAATCTCCAGGAGCCAACCTAGACCTTATGTACCGCTAGAATTAAGGTATAAGGTAATTCAGCAGCTACATGAATTCAGTCATCCTTCCATTAAGGCAACTATCAGGATGGCCTAAAATGTCGAAAGACATAAGAGCCTGGGTAAGGACATGTGCCCGGTGTCAAACTTGTAAAGTTTGGCGTCATACCAAAACTGAAATTAAAACGATTGGTATACCAGCGGGTCGATTCATGCATGTTCATATTGATATAGTAGAAATGCCTGAGATTTCCGGCCAAAAGTATTTACTCACGATGGTCGATCGGTTCAGTCGTCAGTTTGAGGTAGCAATCCTGAAGGACATGACAGCTCAAGAGGTCTTACTTATGTTCTTGCATAATTGGGTGTCGCGATATGGTGTACCGGTAAGGGTAACTACTGATCGTGGTAGTCAGTTTATGTCTGAACTATTTATCAGATCATTGAATACAATGGGGATAGAAGTAAGACACACATGTGCTTATAATCCCAGAACCAATGGGATGGTTGAGAGACTGCACAGGGAGCTGAAGGCTGCATTACGCTGCACCGGTGGATCCAGTTGGATACATGATTTGCCCATAGTTTTGTTGGCAATGCGAAACAGATACAGAGTTCAGTTAGGAACATCCATAGCAGAACTTGTTTATGGAGAGCCACTGAGGTTACCTGGAGATATTCTATTAGAAGCTCCAAGTTGTCTCGATTGGGCCTCTAGTTCAGTAGATTGGTTTGTTGGAGCATTGAGAGATAAAATGAGTCGTTTAGCTCCAACCAAAACTAGAAGTCCAAAGTCCAAATGCTATGTATCTTCAGATTTAAAGCTGGCATCGCATGTATACATAACTAACGAAAACAGACAGAATTGTCTGACTCCATTCTATAAGGGGCCATATAAAGTCAATCATATGACTGAGAAAAATGCATTTATAGAAGTAAATGGCACTGTAGAATGTGTAACACTGGATCGCTGTATTCCACAGTTTATTTGGACGGAGGAGGAGACTGAGGAACAGTATTCACCGAAGTACCCAGAAGTTGAGGCGAGATGTGACTCAGAAATTGGTGAGAAAAATGAAGTGTCGAATAAATATGGTCAAGAAGTAAAGATTAAAACCAAGACAACTGAGAATCAAGAACAATGCTATATGAATATGAAATCTGGTGAAGTACCAGCACAACTTGTTGAAACTCGGTCTGGAAGAGTCATCAAGAAACCGAAGAATGAAGACTACATCATGTATGGTTAATCATCTTAAACATGAGGGAGTATGTAGAGGTTAAATTAATTATCGGACAGAAATTAACCTCTCATATAAAAATAAATCAATTTTTATTTTTGGACATTTGATGTTATCGCTGGTTTCGTAAAACAATATTGTAATTTTTGAAAAATATTGTAAAATTTTTTGAAAGTTCTTTTGTTCATATTGTCGAAGTTTTGGACTTGTCTTGTGGAAGAAAATGAGAGTTTTTTTAATCTGAGTTTCTGAATTGCATAAGCGGGACACTGCGTGGTTCCATCTCCGATTCTTTGTGAATAAAACTTTGTAATCCTCTCGTCGTTTTGTTTTTAATTATCAGCGAAAAGAACCACAAATTTGCTTTGGGTATTTAAAGTGTATATTTGTTTTAAGGTCTCAATCATTCCAGTTCAGTAAATTTGTGGACATCAGCGTATCCGGGTAAGCTTACTTAATTAATATAATATATAAATTACAAGTAATTTAATAATATCATGTCTGGTTTATTAAATACTGAGGATACAGAGCAGTTGGCTAGCGGACTTAAGGATTGTAGCTTAAGAGATAGTTCAGAGGAACTTAAGTGTTCCAAGATAGATGATCATTCCGCATATATGGATTTTCCGGGCCTGGCATCCAAGAGACCCCCTTATGGTAGTGACATAAGGGCCTCTACAACAATATGAACAAAAGAACTTCGAAGAAAAATTTACAATTTTTTCCAAAATTTACAATATTGTTTAACGAAACCAGCGATAACATCAAATGTCCAAAAATAAAGATGATTTACTTTTATATGAGGAGTTAATTGATGTGTGTAAACGCCCCGGCTTTAAGTTAATGCCGTACGACGTTACAAACTCGGTTAAGGTGCTCTGAATAGAGATTTGTTACTGATAGGGGGCCCTTAAGAGGGCCTGGTAATGCGTTCTCCTGAATTATTCAGAGTGTGAAGATGTCCTAGAGCCTTGGGTGGACTCTGGTTGAGTTGTCGCTCCCGTGGTTGAGCTGTAATCACGATGTGGATAACTTCGTTCAGGTTCTGCAATTAATTGGCTCGTCTCGCTGGTTATACCGCAACAAGATGAGTCACGGATGTAGCCAATTGTTGGTGAAACTATCAAATCACCAGCGTAGGTATTGACAGCCGACAGAACGCACACGCGTGACGTAAGGTAGAATGCAATTGCCACAACTGACTTGCATGGTAAATTGCCGTGCTTAAATAGCATGCCATGCCTACTTGCACACTATTGGTTAAACGGCAAGTTTCGCTTTTTTCTCATTGGTGCAACGTAAATAAAATTGAATTTAATTTACGCAATATGTCGGCCATTAATTTGTGTCGTTACAACACTTTCCTCTCTGAAAAAAAGGAAAAAATTCCTCTCTGCGAGGCTAGATAAGAAATGCATGACAGAGTTCGAACCAAGTTAAGCAAAAATATGATGAACCATAAGTGCTGGGCTTAAATATGCTTGTTGGTTGCTTCAACAATGATATGATGCCAGGTAACCACTAGGAATTGCTACACAAATTGTTAGCTCTAGTGGTCGGTCATACCACGTGAGGCAAAATAGAGCAGTGTAAGTTTGGGGAGCCGCAGCGTGAAGATTTCGAGGTAAATCGCCTCTGAATTTGCCAGGTTTAAGTTAAAACCTAAGCAGGTTGGATCGTTGTCAATGTGTTTGTATACGACCAAAGGAGCTAGAGTGCTCGACGTTGTGGTCATGACATTTGTAGAGTGGTCTTTGTGCAATTGATAAAGTTGAGATATGCATTGAAAGTGGCCTGTACCATGATATGAAGCTGATCACTACTTAGTGTTGCTACACGAAAGCGTTAGCTCTAAGTAGCTGGTCATACCAAAATAGGCAGTGTAATGTCATGTGTGAGAAATACATTATAATGTAAAAATATATACATTAAAATCAAAGGTAACTGCATAAAAATATGTACACGAACATTGCCTCAGAGATGGCATAATACCAAAGAACTGTTCAAAAATGCTACACAATTGTTAGCTAAGAACAGCTGGTTATGCCACGTGAGACAAATACGAAAAATAACGTAAGGTTAAAAAAATTTTGATAGTTAATGTTAATGTTTAAAAAAATCAATTACGCGTTATACAAATCAGGATATTGAGATTGTGAGCAGACGGAGCCTGAGACGTGTGTAGAAGGTTGACTGCTCTCAGGATCAGGCGGTTCGATAAACGGTTTCAACCTGTCTATGCTTACTGATGTCGGTGTAGCGCCTTGCATAATAATGAAGTATTTTGGTTGTCTGAGCAAAATCGGGTAAGGACCGCGATACTTTGGTTGTAGTGGTGCAACAGCATTATTGTTGCGAACGAGTACTCTCTTGCAGCTGTGGAGCTGTGGGTGAACGAAGACTGGACGAGGCGTGTGTCTCGGCTGCTGTTCAGACATGTTACCGAAATGAAGTCGAAGGCGGGTAGCTTCGTCTTGTGGGTCATCTTGTGCCGGTAGTAGACGTGGGAGCTGACTAGGCAGGCGTAGATCCATGCCATACAAGAGTTGTGACGCAGACGTTTTAATGGATTCACGAGTACGGGAACGCATGGCAAGCAGAACTAAAGGTAGTGCATCGACCCAGTTGCCATTAATGGACGAGGATGCTAAAGCTGCTTTGAGTTCCCTATGCATTCTCTCTACCATGCCATTAGCTTGGGGATGGTAGGCAGTCGTCTGGCGTAAGATGCATCCCATGTACCGCAAGGTGGTTTTGAAACGATCAGATGAGAAGCAAGTGCCTCTGTCCGTGATGACCTCATTGGGAACACCATAATTGGATATCCATGCAGAGATAAAACCGTTAGTTACTTCGTCTGCAGAAATGGTGCCAAGAGGTAATGCCGCAGGCCACCGTGTAAATCTATCGATCATAGTTAGAAGGTAGCTGAAACCTTGAACCTTTGTCAGATGAACTATGTCGATGTGGACGATGGCTAGGCGAGAAGTAGACCGAAAATGTTGCAACTTAGAACGAGTGTGTCGTGTGATCTTGTTTTTCTGACAAATTGCACACTCTGAGACCCATCGTTTAACATTCTGCCTAAGTCTGTGACCCCAGAAACGATCTGTAAGAAGTCGGACAGTCGCTTGGCTTCCTGGGTGAGAAATTGAGTGAATTGAATCGAAAACTTTTCTCTGAAGGCTGGTCGGCAGAACTGGCTTGTTGGGCTGCGTACCCGTGAAGTAAACAATTGGTAAGCCTTCCCACAGACGGCATATGAACTTGGTTGGGTGACGGGCTATTGATCTTTGAATGTGAATGTCACCGCGTTGTTCAGTTCGCAGGAGAGTTGGCGTTAGTGCAGGTTCACTGAGTGCCACGGAGTTGACAGTGAATGGTGACGGCGAAGGTGGTTGTAGAGAGACGTCTGGCCTGGACAGGGCATCTGCGATGAAGTTCTGTTTGCCCTTGACGTGAAAGACGTCAAATTGCCATTCGCTTAGACGAGAAAGCTGTCTTTCCACTCTGGCAGGGTACTTGGCGATAGATGAAGTTGCGTTTCGAAGTGCGCTAACTAGTGGTGCATGATCTGTGAAAACAACAAATCTGCTACTGCCAATGATGCTGATAAAATGGCGCACTGCGTCGTGGATGGCGAGAAGTTCTCGGCCGAAAGTGTCGTACCTCGTTTCTACTGGTTGGAGAGTACGCGAGTAGAAACTGATAGGCTTCCGAACTCCGTCGATCTCTTGTTCCAACGTGGCTCCAATAGCGAATTCAGAAGCATCTGTCGTGAGTAGAAATGGCTTTTCAAAATCTGGATGCGTTAGCATTGTGGCATTTGCTAACGAGTTGATGGCAAGTCGAAGTAATTCCTCGTCTTCGGATGACCAAGCAATGATGGAATTCTTGCTAAGTCCTTTTCGGTTCCGCAGGTGCCTGCACAAAGGATAAAGTTGTTTTGAAAGGCCCGGAAGGAACTTGCGATAATAGTTTAGTACTCCCAGGATTTTCTGCAACTCGCTCACAGTCCTTGGTGACTTGATATTCTTGATTGAATTCGTCTTTGACGGCAACGGTTGAATACCTTGGGCCGTGATACGATGCCCTAAGAAGTCGACGGATGAAGTTGCAATCTGCGTCTTGTCACAGTTGATCTTGAGTCCGTGGTTGGATAAGCGTGAGAGGACATTTCGTAGATGTTTCGCATGAGATTCTAGATCTGGACTGAATACCATAATGTCATCGAGATATGACATACAATAAGCAGAGTCGTCGCAAAGTATGTTGTCTATGAATCTTTGAAATGTCTGAGTAGCACACTTAAGTCCAAAAGGCATGTAAAGATATTCAAAAAGGCCAAATGGAGTGATGACTGCAGTTTTCTCGATATCCTCTGGTGCTACCGGGATGTGATGGTACGCTTGTCTGAGGTCAATCACTGAGAAGAAATTGCTGCCGTTGAGTTTTTCAAGTAAAGTGTTAATATTTGGAATAGGATATGCATCAGATTTTGTCACTGAATTTAGCTTACGGTAGTCTCCACAGGCTCTGTACGATCCGTTTGATTTAGAGACTAAATGCAGTGGTGACGCCCATGAACTTTTCGATGGTCTGATGATTCCCTCTTCCAAAAGCCTTGAGAATTCTTCTTGGGCAGCTTTCAGCTTAGCAGGAGCCAGTGGTCGCTTCTCGAGTGCAATAGGTTGTCCTTCTGTGACGATATGATGCATCGTGTTGGAGACTCGTAGCTCTGACTTGTTAAGATCGAAAAGCGATTTGTATTTTCGAAGAGCTGCTGATATCTCTGCTGAATGATGCACTGGGGTTGGCTGAATGACCTGTAACTCCAAACGCTCGGAGGCAAGTGTCCAAAAGTTTTGTTCAAGTCCGGTGGAGGGGTCGATGATTTTTTGATTGGCAAGATCAACAATGAGCCGAAATTTTAGAAGGAAATCAAGGCCTATTATATTATGTGAGACCTTGGCAATGATGAAGTTGTGGGAAAATTCACGTCGTAGACCTATGTTGAGTGTGCGGTATTGGCAGCCATAAGTTGGTATGGGCTCGCCTGTAGCTGTTGCGAGAAGAACGCCTAGCGACATCTCGGCCATTGAATCACCTTTGAGAACTGAGACTGCCGCACCTGTGTCTACGATGAACTCTTCGCCAGTTTTGAAATCAAGAAGGTGCAGAAGTTCGTTGGGCTGTTTGGCCGGGTCATGCAAACAAGTAGGCTGGTGATTGCGACCGGCGTTGTCCGTTTGGTTCTCTATGTGAAAAATTCGGCGTGGACGAAAAGAGTCGACAGGGATGTCGGATTGTAGTTGGCTTCTTCCCTGTAGCGCCGTTGATGCCGTTGATGTGCAGAAAGTACGGTCTTCTACTTCCTGCGCCAGACGTTTCCCGATACTGATGCACCCTTGTGCCTGCGGTCTGTTGTCCTTTCCGTCAGCTGTGGAAATTGACACTCATTCGGAAATTCTTCGGAACGACAAAGACAAACTTGGCAAGCATAAAAAACTTCTGGTGGTTATAACACCAGTTCTTTGGGGCATATTTATTAAAGGATTGCGGAGATCTCGATCGCCGCCTACCATTATAATTTGACTTGGAAACGAATTTTGGTCGAGCATTCACTTGATTTAGCTCGGATTTGGTAATGGCCAATCCTTCTAGAACTTTGGCCATGTTCGCCACTGTTCTCTCTAAAGAGGAGAGTCTATCATCTTGCGGGGGTGAAGAAAAGGATGATGGATTCACTTTGGGTTCCAAAACCCTATATTCTAACTCACATCTCTCAGATAAGTCATCTATAGAGAGAGTGTTGGGGAGCTGTCTGGCAAAGAGTTTTAATGTTTGGGGAAGATTGTTAATAAAAACAACCTTAGCCTCATGGTCAGAAATGTTGGTTTTATACCAACGTTTCCGTAATTCCCTCAGTATTTCGATGGGGCCAAGATTTGGCATATCTAACTGCGCATATTTGTTTATTATCTGCTCAGTTTCCGTGGGTCCAAGCAAGGATTCTACCTCGTTTTGTAGACCCAAAATGGGATTAGGTAGCTTCCTAATGGCCTCAAGCTTAGGATAAATCCGCCGCTGCAATTCAGAAGGTAGATAGGCAAATACCTTCGACAGTTTTTGATGACTGTCATAATCAGGAAACAGGGAGAAAGCGGAGTCTATGCGCATAAAGAATAGTTCACTATCTCCATCCCAAACAGGAACATCAATATCTAAAATTGGACCTGACATTTCTAACAATCTTACGGGATTTTAAAAGCATAAATTTATAAGCAATATGAAAATATATAAATATACTTTAACGAAACGCTTACCCACAAACAGCTTCCACAGTTGAATGAGCGCAGCACGTCACAGTAACTGCTTCCAAAAATCCGCAATTGAGCCTGTCGAGTACGTACGGTACCGTTTTGTACGTAGAAAAGATGAACAGAGGCCCCGTTGGCCTTTGATGCCAATGTATTATTATTTTCCACAGTTGAATGAGCGCAGAACAGTAACTGCTTCCAAAAATTGAAATTATCCGCAATTTAGCCTGTCCAGTACGTACCACAAATCCACGAATATATACCCAACAGAATTCCCAGAAAACCACGATCAGGGTAAAGAAAACGCAAATGTCAATCTATTTTTATCCCAAATAAATGAAAAAGGAAGTCAATTTTATTTAGACCAAAAAAAATCAGAACAATCAATATCCTGGCGCGGTCGCCAATTTTGTAAACGCCCCGGCTTCAAGTAAATGCCGTACGACGTTACAAACTCGGTTAAGGTGCTCTGAATAGAGATTTGTTACTGATAGAGGGGCCCTTAAGAGGGCCTGGTAATGCGTTCTCCTGAATTATTCAGAGTGTGAAGATGTCCTAGAGCCTTGGGTGGACTCTGGTTGAGTTGTCGCTCCCGTGGTTGAGCTGTAATCACGATGTGGATAACGTCGTTCAGGTTCTGCAATTAATTGGCTCGTCTCGCTGGTTATACCGCAACAAGATGAGTCACGGATGTAGCCAATTGTTGGTGAAACTATCAAATCACCAGCGTAGGTATTGACAGCCGACAGAACGCACACGCGTGACGTAAGGTAGAATGCAATTGCCACAACTGACTTGCATGGTAAATTGCCGTGCTTAAATAGCATGCCATGCCTACTTGCACACTATTGGTTAAACGGCAAGTTTCGCTTTTTTCTCATTGGTGCAACGTAAATAAAATTGAATTTAATTTACGCAATATGTCGGCCATTAATTTGTGTCGTTACATGTGCAAAAATTAATTTAACCTCCACTCTTACGGACCTTCTCAGCATTTGCCGCAGAACGCAAGACCGGCTCTGTTAAGGGCTCTCCAGCATTACTAACTCTTTATTTTATGGCACTCTAACCGAGTTTGTAACGTCGTACGGCATTTACTTAAAGCTGGGGCGTTTGCAATGTGTTTGCAATTCTATTATTTATCGCGATTATTTGACTCGTGACAATTATTATACGATTTCAAATTATCGATGCTAGTTGCAAGACAGCTTTCCCTGATTTTACGAAGAAGGATTTGTATGTTTATTTAATATATTTACTATTTATGTATATTTTATGTCTTACTCTTTATTTTTATGTATTTGAACGCTCCTTTTGTTCATTATCATAGAATGGCTCCTTTGATGCCAGATTCATATTTCCAATAATACTGCAATGATCAAATTTAGTACAACAAAATTCCTTATACCTTTCAGCACCTTTCCTTAAGTTAACTTTGCTGAGTCCTTCGGTCAAAGGCTCTGCATCCTCACATGTAATGAATCTATCCAGTTTATTTTAAAATATTTATTACGAACTATTTTTAAAACAGTAAGAATAATCGCCATCTCATTGAGTTTGGTAATATACCCTTACGAAGTCATAAATAAATATACCTGTGACGAGTAAGAGATCCTTTCCGAGCTAACAAGTAGAACAATTATTTGTAGCCAGTTGAAAATTTAGTAATAAAAAATTGCAGTCTGTGATGAAAATACAGAAAAACTGATATATCTGTACTAGAACAAAGCTAGAGCGTACCTCCTAACATCGACCTGTCAATGAGAGTGTTAAAGTTAACATAGACATACCATAATCTTCGACAATTTAAAATTTCAAAAAAAATACTACAATAATTCGTTTAATAGACCAGCCGCAACTTCAAATGTCCTAAAATAAAAATGGAGTAATTTTTATACAGGAGTTATCGACCTTCTTGTGTAATAAAAAAAAATAATCTGACAACAGAGACCAACAGGCTCAACAATTGAATTAATGGGGTACAAATCAAAAGTGGGACTTCTAGATCATGAATGAAATTGTGACTAGCCAAGTATATAACCATAAGGATGAAAAGAGCTGTGAAGGAGAAGCGCTTTCATCAACTTCGTGATAGTTCGTTCTGATGAGAAAAATATTCCATTTCACTAGGTAGGATCGACTAGAGTAAGGATCGTGAAGAGTCCGAGTATCAATGCAGGATTTGCTGGTGTCGAACGAACGAATTTGAGACTGAGTTAGAAGGCGAGGAAGGACCAGCTGCAGAATTCGACCGACGGAGTTCTTTGTCGTAGTTTTCGAGTTTCTGTAGGGTAGTATTGACTAGGATAAAGTCGACTAGATTGAAGCTTGTGGAGAGTCAAAATATCAGTGTCGCGTGCAGGGTTCACTGACTTCAGCTGAGCGAGGTTACGACTGTTGGAAGGTGAGGAGGAACCAGCGTCCGATGTATACCGTCAGATGGTCCAGCAGACTTTTCGAGTTTCCGATCGTTTGCTGAAACAAATAATGGCAAAGTACTTAATATTTGGATGCGGTAAATAAAAATGGTATTGGAGAGTCCAGATTTGACGTTTAGAATCAAAGGCGACTTGTTGAAATTGGAGGCTGAGCAAGAAGAGACTTAACGCTCCGAAACTAGTTAATAGCCTAGGGGTAAAAAGAAGTATTATGGGTGAAGAAGGAACCAGTTGCGCTTCCAATCAGAGTTCTCGCATAGGAATTTGTTAAAGAAGTGAGTGTGAGCCGCCTTCTTAAACTCATGCTGGGATAGGAGCTTAATTTCCGCAGGTAGAGCGTTGAATACACTTGTGGCTTTGGAAAAGAGAGATTTTGTTAAATATATTGGGAGTATGGTTGGATTGAATTGAAGAGTTGCTATAGCGCGTAGCGTAGTGGTAACTTAGGTGAGCAAAATTTGACAGTGATAGGCAAGTTGTGATCTTATGAATGAAAGAAATGACTCGTAAGTGTCGGGTAAACCATAGCGGTAGAAGATTAGCCAGGAGCAGGCGTTCCCGATAGTTCTGGCTGTGAGGGAAAACACGCTTTAGAAATCTGGAAGAAATCTGTTCGATGCGTAAGAGGAGGCTAGTGTGAGAGGGCAGTAAAATTCGCTAGCATATGATATGAGGGGTAAGACATAGACCTTGAACAATGTGAGCTGGAGATTGGGGTTGTTAATCTTGATCGCCCACTTGAAGAGGTTGGAAGTTGTTTGTTTAAGATGTGAGGAGAAGTCTAGTGATTTAGAAAAATATATACCAAGGTGCTTGGCCGAGTCAATTATTTCAATATCAAGTGGACGGTTTAAATTCGGGAGAGATCAGAATGGGTCGGAGGTAAGTTTCATCAAACGAGTCTTATCGAGGTTTAGTTTAAGACCGATTCTGCTAAGCTGCGAGTGTAGCGAAGATAGAAGCTGAGTGATAAGAGATGAGGAAGGGTTGGATGCTGTTGGGTTACTGAATACTTTTACCATGTCATCTGCATATTTGAACAGGTTGTCCTCAACCTGCACCTGTGCAAGTGTTAGTTTGAAAAGTATAGGACCAAGTACGGAACTCTGGGGGACTCCAGATCGGATAAGGGCTGACCTCGAGTGAATATTTACGACTTTTACAGTTGTGTAACGGTTTCGGAGATAGTAACTGATAAGATTGAGGACGCTGCCGCAAATACCACTGCTCAATAAGACGGATTCAATTGCCGAAAACGATAATGAATCAAAAGCCTTAGATATATCTAGGAAGAGGAGAGTGCATTCATAACCTTTAGAAATAGAGGAGTAGCAGTGATTAAGGATACTGACTAAGTTGGTGGAAGAGGAGCGGCCATTCAGGAAGCCATGTTGATCGTCGAGGAGGCAGAAGTTTTCTCGAGACTGAATGAAAGGGTAGATCAAGTTATATAAGACCCTGTCGAAGAATTTTTTGAAAGCAGGGACGATAGTTATTGGGTGGAGATCTTTGAATGAGGAGATTGACGATGTGCCATTTTTTGGGATAGGAGAGATCGTCGAATTAAGCCACTTCGGGGGAAGATAGGTAGTTTCGAGGCATCTGTTGATAACATCAGCAACCAGAGAGAAGTGGTTCCAACCTAGAAGAGCAATCATGCTGACAGAAACACCGTATTGATCAAATTGGTGTTTAGATTTGATGTCTTTGATTGCTTGAACGACGGAGGCCGGCGAAATGTTGAACCAACGTAGATTCTCAGCGTCTCCGTTATCGAGCATCTCAGCAGGCGGAGTGGGAATGGAGAAAGAGTCTACGAGATAATTTAGATAGTCGTCGGCAAAGCTGGAGTCGTCCGACCAAGAGATGTCTGAGGTTTTGGACTTTTGTAGCAATTGGTTTTTGATGACAGCGAATTTTATTCGGGAGTTTGGTGCTGTTTGGTTGCGTTTTTCGATGCTGAGCACTTGTTTGTTGATTACCTGTTTAATGAGCTCATCGATACGTCGGAGTGCGAGAGCGCGAACAAGTGATGTGCGTAATCTAGAATTGCGTGCAAGGTTGTCGCGTGCTTTAAACAAGGTGTTCAACTTGTTCGTCGCGTGAATGTGTTGAATAGAGGTGGCAGAAGTAAAGTGGGAGGATAAGACGTTATGGACATCAGAAAAAACATGAGTAGAGGTTAAATACTGTTTTTTGCGAAGAACTAATATATTTGCAAGTATGTATTAGGTTTTGCGAACCTAGTAACAAATTAGTTCAGTTGTGACCAGAAGGATAAACCAAAGGCAGCATGAACGGAAAGTATAATCTCATGCACATTCGTTTCGTGCTTACTGGCGACTCATCAGTAGGAGCCGGTATTACGCCCTTTAACCACTATATATTTCCACCAAATATATAGTGGTTAAAGGGCGTAATACCGGCTCCTACTGATGAGTCGCCAGTAAGCACGAAACGAATATGCATGAGATTTTACTTTCCGTTCATGCTGCCTTTGGTTTATCCTTCTGGTCACAACTGAACTAATTTGTTACTAGGTTCGCAAAACCTAATACATACTTACATGAGTAGAGGTTGTCTGGATGAATTAGATCTCTCCAATTAAACTCTTCCCAGTCAGTGAATCGCCTAAGTGATTGTATGCTCTCTCTCTCTCTTGAGAAAGAGGATAGAAGAGGAATAAGGAAGGATACCTGGCAGTGGTCGAGATTAGGGAAGATCTCCCGAGATTGAACATTGGTCACATCTTTGTTGGAGAGGACACAATCGAGTTGGTTGTTTCCTCGGGTAGGAAAGTGCACAAATTGATTTAGTAGGTTGTCCGCAAAGAGCCAAAGCAACGGATGATTTTCTGAAGTTAGATTGTGCCAGTTAGCCAGAGGAAGGTTAAGGTCGCCCACAACGATGTATTGATCGGAATGTTGAGAGAAAAAAGTGGACATAAGTTTGGCCCCACGAGTGTCGTCGATTATTGAGAGATTCGGAGGTCTGTAGGCAACGCAAACAGATAAGCCTTGATCTAGAATCAGTAGCTGAAATGAAAAAAAGAAATCCTAGTGAGTTAGGTGCAGACAAACGTTTAGGCATGAGAGAGGATCGGACATAGGCAGCCAGACCAACAGTTCTGTCACTTCGAAAGAAAGTGTAACCATTGATGAGGAAAGGATCATCGCAGTGTATGGAAGGGGACAGACATGTTTCAACAAGAGGGTATATATTTGGCTCGTAAGAGGATAAAAATGCTCGCAGTTGTTTGATTTTTGGCGTAAGCGATCTACAATTGATAAAAATTGCTGAAAGGGATCTGTGAGAAAGAGGATTAAAACGGAGAGGAGACGTATGCAGGAGTTTTCCGCTGGCGGCCGGAGTGCGGGCTGATAAGGGTAACTGATGGCTTGCTGATGAAAATGGTGTGGTCAGCATCGATTTGGATTTCCTTAGTTCCTCTTTTATCAGGCGGGTGGGGGTAATTGAAGGATTTGAAAGCAGGACGAAGGCGAGTTATCTGGGCTCGAGGGTATGCTCGAAAGTAGCGTTGCCGAGGTGGAAGTGAATAACATCTGACCAGGGGCAGTGTCTCCACTGCCCTGGGTGGTGTCGGTATGGTTGAAAGAGGAGGAAGTTGTAGGGGATGAATCGGTGGCCCGCGGGGCCGTGAGGGTCTTACGTTTTGTCGGTTTCAGGATCTCTGCAGCGGTCGTGATATTAGCTTGTCGTGAGGATTTAGGACTGGCGCTGGAAACTGAAGAAGGTCTTTACGCGACGGGGTCGGCTATGACGACGCGGTTTTGCGTGGGTTTGTTGGGTGGGATTTGGGCTCATGCTTTATGAGCCAGTTGTGAAAGAGATCCTTTCAAATCGGGAGATATTTAGCATGATGGGTCACTGTGGCTGCCTCCGTAAAATGGTCAGCATTTGTTTTGGTTGATCCAGCCAGGATAAGCGTGTCTAGTTTCAGGAGAGGATGCGGCGTCTGGCGGAGAGGTCCGTGCTTGCTCTGCTGTCCTCTGTAACAAAGTGTAATCACGCTTGAATTTGACTTTGCTTCTCGATATTAAGGGTGATCGAGTTTTTAGTTGATTAAGCCCGTCGTTGGACAGACTTGTGGGAAGAAAACCCAGAAGCACGACAGTTACCGAACTTTAAACGGGTTAAGTTTCATACCAATTTCGCAAAGTTGAACTTGCAATAAGAATAACAGCTGAGCGTTTGATGATACACGTGAACCAGGACAGCTAAAATCTACTACCATGTCATCAGCCTATTTTAAATATTTTAATTAAATATCCTAAACTTGAATCAGAGAAAGTGCAAGGTTAAAAAGTATATGGCGGAGTACTGATCCCTGCGGAACGCCTCAACGCGCGGAGGCGGATCTCGAGTGACAGACGTCGATGGATTTCGAATATAGTAGCGGATAGGCCTATAGACGCGACCGCAAATGTCATAACTTAATTGGGTGGATGCAATCGCCGAGAAGAAGACAGAGTTGAATTACTTCGAAATATCAAATTCCGTGTTGATCATCAAATAGATTGAAAATAGTCCTCGATGTAATATAAGGCGCAATTTCATTACAGAGGATTCTGTCCAGAACTTTAGTTAGTGCTTGAGTGATGGAGATGGGGCGAAGGTCCTTAAAAATGCTTAAGTTGGCGTCATACATTTTTACGAGTAATATTATGAGCCGAGCCAGGTGGAATTTGACGCCTTGTCTCGAGTTTCTCCCTAGATTATATAAAGAACTAATCATTATTTCTACGGGGATCTACAATGGCACAAACAGTAGTACCGACAATGTACATAGTGGAGCTTAGCTTCGTCCAAAGTAAATTAGAATTTTCGCTATGAAGACTGGTTAGCCGTGAATTTAGAATATCGTCATATTTTTGTCTGAATGACGATTTTTCGAGTTTGCTTACATCTATTCGAGGTTTATTCGTATTCAGGAAAACTTTCGTGCAAATTTACAGTGAAATCTGCAAGGAAGCTGTATTGCTGATGTCGCCTTGCCAGAATGGTAACTTGGCCATAATGGTGTTGTGGAGAGGTTTAGTTTGCCTCATTTCTGTGAGTTATCCTGATAAATTTACTCATAGTAGCAAGGTTTTCCTTCTCTGTCTACCCCTCTCCCTCTCTCGTAAATCTCAATAATAATTTGGCTAAATTCACTTATATACTTTTTTTCACTCCTTATGGTTATATGGCAGTGAATCATTAGTCACTTGACTTTTGTGTGGCTGGACATGATGATGATGATGATGATGATGATGGATACGTTCATGATCCGGGTCTACAGAAGTGTGCCAAAAACGAACGACAAGCTTGGATGCATTCACGTCATCTATAACCAATTGCTACATGATTTATTTGAGTCCACCGTTGTTCGGGAGCTGGAGGACGCCATGTGGCGCAACGTCTACTACTACTTCTAAAGTTTGTACCACTTAAATATAATATATGTTCCGTGCAGCTATCCAACATTCGCTCAACATCATCGTTGAGCGTCGAGCTTAAAGTGTCTCGTCCATCGAAATGAAATTCTGCGTTACTTAGGCGCTGAACTTGAGCATCCATGGCACCCATAACCAAGATTTGTCTGAATTTCTTGCTCTACATAGTAAAGGTCCTAGGTCGGAATAAAGAGCGTTCCTGCTTTCGTCTTTGCTGCAATTTGTAGGAGCATACGCATATACAAAAAGGGCTCGTGTGCTAAGGATAATACCAACGCTTCATATACTGGCTTGAGAAAATTCCGTAAAATCAGATGTTCGAAGCGAATAATGCGTAGATATGGATGGTGCACCCAATTGTGTAATACGCGTAGAATCTTGTATTCTTGTTTCAGATACGCAACATACATTGATTTCTAATTTATCCAACGTACATGCAGGAGCTCCTAGTTGTCCAGTTTGTTTTAGTGTTCACATATTAAATGCGCCGACGTTAAATCTTAATTTATATTTAATGAATGGTAGTCTGCTTGAACTATTTTCGATATTTGACTCAGTAATATGATCAACATACACCATATTAATAGCATCGCAAAAGCGTTATTGTTAGATTGAGTAGAGGAAAGAGAAGGAAAGGGGCAGAATTGGAGATGAAGGTGCCTGCAGTAGACTGATTTCGCTTATCCACCCTGAACGATTCAGCATATAGTGCGACCGACTTTCTACAGGCCGACGCGGTATGTAAAGATAATAATTTGTATTTCATTATTATAATCAGTGTTACTTTTTCTTTTTCACTCATTGTTGACGAATTTAGTAAATGTCCTCCCGCCCGCTGACAACACTGGATTCAAATAGATCATGCTGCATAGATGGCGTGGCTGCCTCCGGTATCAGCACTCTAATTTTGGAGCAATTAGGCCGACTCGGACCACGCACTTATCCGTTGTAGATTTGCACTAAAATTTTCCGGGAAAATAAATAAGTATAACGGTCTTGATGGCGAAAATTCGCATTTACTTTGGATGAAGATATGCCCTACTATGCACGGTGCAGGTGCTACTGTACGTTGTGTTCTAGGCCCTCGTAGCAGTAGTAATTTTTTCTCTGTAAAATCTATGGAGATACTCGAAAGAAGGCGCCAAATTCCATCCAGCTCAGCTCATAATAATGTTTGTAGAAATAAAATACACTAAATTAAGCGCAATCTAAAAGTTGATCTCGAATTCTTTTGGACCTTAAAAGGCCGAAGAGATGGAAGAGGCGTTCACAGTAGCCGATGGTTGTTCCAACTTATCGGTGTATCAAGTCCAAAAAAAATTAAGTTAGCGAAACTATAAATGATAATAACAGCTATATAATTACCGATGAAATAAGTCGTCTTGATAGGTGAGCTGAACACTTCAAAAATCAATTTTCTTGGGCACCTGCGTTAGATTCGATTCCTGTATAAACAGTCTGGAATGTTTATTTCGCAGAACGATAAGAGTTAGAAATAGGAGATTCAATTCTATTTCTTAAACGTCGCAAAGCCGCAGGCCCTGATGATTTTCTTCTGGGCCTATTTAAATATGGTGGCAATATTATTTCGGAAGCATTGACTAACCTTTTTCGTGCTATATGTAATGAGGCCGTACCATTTGATCATCCATATCTTCAAAAAAGGCAATCGAAATTCGTGTGATAACCATCGTGGTATAAGCTTGATTCCAGTCGTTTCTAGGCTATTTTCTTCGATTATCTTACGCCGTCTAAGCGCTTCGCGTGACTAACACACTAGAGAAGAACAAACCGGATTCCAAACAGGACGAGGTTATATGGATAATATTTGTACCTTAATTCAAATTCTTGAACAGAAACTTGTATATCGCCGTCCCGCATTAATCGTCTTTCTAGAATGCAAGAGTGCATTTGACTCTGTGGATCGCAATATTTTATTTGATATTTTGCTTAAAATTGGTGCCCACAAATTTTTAAATATTATATGTGATCACTACTGAATCACCTCTGGTTATATTAAGGTCTACAACGAATTAGCGCCCAACTTTACTAATTTCGTCAAGGCTATCTACTCTCCTCCTTGTTTAATTTTATGATAGATGCAACTATGAACAGCACTCTTCTACATGTTCAAGATGTAGTTGTTCTCCCAGGCGGTACATTGGTAGATCTTGCCTATGCAGACGATGTATTATTAGTCGGAAATCGGGATGCTGCTCAGTTCGCCTTGAATAGATTAGCTGACGTTCTGTCTTTCGGAATGAAATTCGCACACTAAATTTAAGATACCCATCACTCACACCACCTCTGCGACTGCAGAATGAAGATCTGCATAGGGTTGATAGGTTTGCTAATGATGGAAGCTCTATTAATAAGTTAAGCAATATGCCTCACTAGGTGAATATGAATATCTCAAAAGGTATAGTAGCTTTCTCGAAATTTCGCCATTTATAGAGAATAGCGAGTACTTCATTCTGCCCTATAGCTCGTGTTTACAAAGCATATGTACGCGCAGTTTTTTTATACGCTAGTGAAACTTGGCCCCTTAGAGTTGATGATTTTAGACACTAACAGATATTCGACCATCGACGTTTGATAAGCGTAGCACATGTAGGCTTCCAACAACGAATAACCAACGTTGACATCCGTAGACGTATTTTTGGAGCTGCCAACAAGTACTTCTGGTTAGAAAAACAAATTAGGCTCCATCAGCTACGTTGGCTCGGTCGCATATTCCGTATATCCCCCATTCAATTGCCCAATAGAGCTGTTCTATCACCTACCGCCGGATTGGTGTAAGAAACAAGGTGGGCATATTTTGACGTCAGAAAGAATTAAAGGTAACTACATAAAAAATAGGTTACTGTAGGACATAAGTTGTTCGACGACTGGTTAAATACAATGGGATTAGTTTTTACTTCAAGCTCGCCAACTTGATTTAAAGAATTTTTAACACCACCCTCGCAATCAATTATTATTAGATTGTATTGTCTATATATGTATATGTGGCGAAAGCTGCAAACAGTAAATGTTCGTGACTGCATAGAAATTGTGCAGCCGACATTTCCAGTCAAGTTCAATGTATGCAAGACTGCTAGAGGTGAGAGCCGCATATCTAAATTTGATTGCCATATATATTCAATGTGGTTTGATCCTCGATAGTCAGTTTGTCGTCGTACTCTGATTATGATCATGGAAGGTCGACACGCGTCAGTGCGTTGCGGCTGGCGGTAGTTTTGTTATGTTTGACGACTGGTTAAAAACAATGGGATTGGTATTTACTTGAAGCTCACAAACTTGATTTAAAGAATTGTTACCACCACCCGCAAAATCAATTATTATTAAATTGTATTGTGTACAGGACCCACTCGTCTGTCAGGATGAGGACCACGTGCATGTCATAGTTCTTGGTTGGGAACCCTGCACAATATGGAATCGAGTCGAGCTCAGTGGCGATGTTACAGATTTTTGGATGAATCATCATCGTAACATTCTTTTCTTAGTAGGTCAGAGTAAGTTAGTGGTTTGGTTGTGTTTATGACGTGATGCTGATGTTACCTAGCCTTAATGCTGACTTGGCCATATTGGTGTTGTGTAGTGGTTTAGGTTGTCTCACTAAACATAATCGTAGTAAGTAGGTGCTCTCTTTCATAAATATCGGTAAAAATTTGTGCGCGTAAATTATTATCTTTGTCGTTATTTATTTCAAAAAAAAGTGTTTTGTTTCACTTATGGTTATATGGCAGTGAAACCATTGTTACTATTTTCTTTTATATAGTTGTATACGATTATGATTCTTTTTTATGTATCTTAAATAAATGATCCTATGCAAATAGTGGAGGACTTAGCGATTTCGAACAATAGGCATGAATTAGTGAAAAATATAGCTTGTAAAATGAAGGCGAAGTATAGTTTTCACACTGCACCATTATTTTTATGTTGAATGTAGTACCGGCCATTAAAGAACCTATATTAAATTATATTGTTCGGAATTATTGCCGTCTTCATTAAATCAAGTATGGAATTAAATGGAATACAGGATAGATACTGTTTGTGGCGGAGAAAAAACATATATAAATGCAATTATGTATTAGGTGCTGCGCACCTAGTAGCAAATTAGTTTAATTATGACCAGAAGGAGCAATCAAAGACAGCATGAACTGGAAGTATTATCTCGTGCACTTTCGTTTCTTGTTTACTAGCGACTCGTTAGTAGGAGCCGGTATTACGCCCTTCCGCACTATATATTTGAGTAAGGAATGTGAGACAATAGGACGGTACAATCTCCTATACGAATGTGTAAACCTGCAGTAGTGAAGCTAACATCATATAAAGTCTCGACAATGCGACTTCAACGCTAACTCACTCTATATAGTATATATACCGAGTCTGTATAAGGTACCAACACAGGCTATTGTGTCAGTAACTGATACCAACACGAGATTATGCTTTCAGTTCATGCTGTCTTTGGTTTATCCTTCCGATCATAATTAAACTAATTTGTTACTAGATGCGCAACATCTAATACATAATTGCGAAGTATACAGGATGCCTATTATATTACGGGTGCGTTATTGTTACTGTCTGTGATATTATTTATTACTTTTCCTTGGCATAGGAATGACTATTGTATATACATAATTTAGTTCGATTTATTCAGCTCTCTTTATAGTTAATTCGCTTTTGCCTTGGAATACACTGATTCTGATTGAAGCTGTCCAGACCTACGATTGTCTGCCTAGGAATTCCGCAACCTGCTTTACTGGGGTAGATACTATTTGATATAGCTGTCTCAGATATTAGTTGTTAACTGTCAAAATATTTTTTTTCGCGCGTGCGAATGAAAATATACCTGCCTTTTATTTTCCTAACTCCTAATAATTTGATTCTGCCTATGCCTAACATTTTTTCGTCTTTTCAGACTATCCTTGAGAAAAGTAAAATAGAGTTATACCCAGAGGAAACTAAGCTCATCAAGCAAGGAAACAACACTACGCTTCCTCCCAGAATGCTCTTTACACTTTGACGTGACTCCTATTGTATTTATTACATATTTAGATTTTTCATTCTGTAGACAACCTTTATTTTCACACATGGAGCTCTTATCCAAAGGTCGCATTGTTTTGTCTCATCTTCAAAATGGCCTCCAACTTTGCCTTGTGGACTACTCTTTAATTTATTTTTCCTGCTCGTCACTCTTTATGAAAATTAGTTCTACTGCCTTATCACACTCAATGCGTCCTTGAAACTTGAGAAGATATTTTTAGCTTCTTGGAGAAGTGTCTGATGGATTTAAGTGCCGAGGTCGACTCCTCTCATTTCGCATCTTTCCGTTTGTCACATCGTGGCGTTATGCTTGCATAGTGTACAGCTATCCTCTCTAATTTTTCTCAGTAATTCTACTGATGCAAATATAAATAGAACGATTTCGTTGTCTTGCTACTATACGTCGCTGTTTCGTAATAAAATTTTATATTCAAGGCTGTATCTAATATAAATTCATTTCGTATCAACATTGGATCGTGGCTCCACCGATTTCTTAATAATGCATTGCACGTTAATTTCAGTTTGTAAGAGGACAATAAAAACTACAGAAATTTAAAAAAATTTCTTTTTTATAATAGCAAAAGTCACTACCAGCTTTGTCTCTGTTGATTTGATTTAATAGAGCACCTCATGATGGCGATACTGAGTCAGTTATCTACTTATGAGAAATCACGTCTTTTTAAGGCCGGTCTGTCCAGTATTTTTAAATTCTATGCAAATCTATTTTACGTCTATATATTGTTGAATGAAAAAATCTGTAAATGAATTGTCGATTGCCTTTTGTTTATATTTTTAACATATAAATTATTGTTTGACTTTGGATTCTCGTTCTGGTTTCATATATGGTTATTTCAAGAGATCTTTCTTAGTTGAATCAACTACATTTGTTTTTACTCTTTCGCACATTGCCGTTCTAATATCGCTAGTTCTCTGTAATCTTACTTTTAGTTTCCTGACGTAGCCAACTGTCTCTGACAGTCAAAGTCCAGCTTCTGGCCTGCATGTGGCATGATTTCCATATTGAGATAGAGAAGTGGCATTTTCTAGTGTTGTTAATGTTCACTAACCAGGAGCGCCCTACTAAGAGAAGGACATGCATATATAAACGGAGATGTACATCTCCAAAATGATGGTTTCCTTACGATCCTATGCCAATAAAACAGAATTAACTGGGCCTTTCTGGCGATTTCCCCCCATTCAAATGTCTTAGTCATTGACGGTATAGTACGCTGTGAATGAATGGCCCTTATCGCGAATAATAGAATCCGACCATGAGATGGCTAGCCTACAACTCCTATGGTTCCAGCCATTTATCGGAGTTGGTTTGTTAGCCTGGCGTGCAGAATGTGTAATTAAACATTCCAGGCAGTACCGTAACCAACGTAATCAACGTTTCATATCTAGGTTTGATGGTGAACGTACATAAAACGTTGGGAGAATATAATTATATTATTAGTGTATTGTGATCTTAAATAACGCCTCCTAGCACTCAGCTGGCAGTTACTTCAGCCTAATCGATTGAATAAATATTTTTACAAAATTGTCCCGTTCTTAACAATATATGAGAGAAGCGACAGTATATTTGACCTGAAGACGTGAAAATTGGTGCTTAGTGCAATAGATGGGTGACTCAAGTATAGTTAGCTGAATTTTAAATAAAGCAACTGCAGTAAGGTTACTTGGTTTTAAAATATCGGTAAAATCTGCCTGTTTTGGTTTCAACATAGATCCTAGGTAAATAAATTTTTTGACGCCGATTCTTTCTATTCCAACGCTCGCTGATCAGATTTCAATGTCGAACTTCAATAAGTAACACCGATTCTGTTGTTTAAGGTAATGCTTCAAATATCTAATTTCGCATCTGGCTCGCCATGTCATCGGGGCAATTCCGGAAGATGTCTGGATCAGTATGAAGGCTCAGCCAGTTATGTAATGCTGGATTCTATTATTTGCAATGTCGGCAACTCAATTACGTCACACCGTTGTTATTATCAATGACACTCGTCCACACATTCAGGAAACAGGTGTTGAAGTCCTCCCGGGCGGTAAACTAGTCGATCCTGATTATGCAGACGATATATCACTTCGACAATCGAGATGCTGCCCAAGCCACTGAATAGATTAACAGACGTTTCATCTTTCGGTATGAAATTCGCACTTTTACAGTATCACCCACCACTCACTCCAACGCTGCGACTGCAGAATAAAGATCTAGACATAGTTGACGGGTTTAAAAATCGTGAGAGCTCTATCAATAGCCTAGGCAATATAACCAACGAGGTAAGTATAAGAATTGCGAAAGCTAGATTAGCTTTCTGGAACCTTTCTAGAGAAAGGCGAATATTTAACTCTTTCTTAAAGGTCGTGTTTACAGTGCATCTGTACGCCCAGGTTTACTAAAAGCCAGTGAACCTTGGCCTTACAGGCATTCGACCATCTTTGTTTGAGAAGTATATCACATGCTGGTTACCAACAACGAATAACCAAGGTTGACACTCGTAGACGTATTTTAGGATCTGCCAATAAGTGCTTCTCGTTAGAAAAACAAATAAGGCTCCATCAACTTCATTGGCTCTGTCTCGGTTTGCGTATACCGTCAATTCGATTGCCCAATAGAGCTCTCTTCGCTCGTCGAGCACCGAATTGGCGTAAGAAACAAGATTGGCAGATTTCAGCATGGCAGAAACAGTTGAAGTCACTTACATCCAAATTGGGAAGTATAGGACCCACTCGTCTGCCAGGATGGGGTCCACGTGCGCATCATAGTTCTTGGTTAGAAACCCTTAGCGATATGGCATCGAATCGAGCTCAGTGGCGATCTTGTTGCAGATGTCTAGTAGAATCATCTTCGTAACTTTCTTTTCTTAGTAGGGCAAAGTTAGCTGCGAGGTTTGGTTGTTTATGACGTGATACAGTGAAAGCCGCAAGGAAGCTGTATTGCTGATGTTGCCTTGCCCGAATGCTAACTTGGCCATAATGTTGTTGTGGAGAGGTTTAGTTTGCCTCATTTCTGTGAGTTATCCTGATAAATTTACTCATAGTAACTAGGTATTCCTTCTCTCTCTCTCTCTCTCGTAAATCTCACTAATAATTTGTCTAAAATATTATTTGTTGTTATTTATATTTTTTTCACTCCTTATGGTTATATGGCAGTGAAACATTAGTCACTTTTGACTTTTGTATGGCTGGACATGATGATGATGATGATTCACCAATCAAGAGATATATGAATGAAAGAAAGTTTATGTCTATCCGTTAACACTATCTGGTGGAGAGGCTTTCTCAATTCTGCTTTATTGATCTATGCTGACCTTAAAATAGTGCGCGGGCGATTTTAGTTACTGTTTGTGTTAGTTTTTATGATCAGGATATCGCTCGTCTCTTCTGCGATTCCAGACATCCACCTTAGTTACTTTGGTAGCTTGTGAAGTGGAATTTGTAAGCAGTCTGCTTGAACAATTACTCAGCTTACTCAAACTGCATTTCTTAATTGTGTGAGGTAGTAACGGCACTTTGGAGAGAGATCGAATAGAAATGATCGGCATTTAAATTTCGCTCCTGATTAACAAATACTGGCGATTCATTACCAAGGGACTAATCTTAATCAAATGAACAAATTTGCTCATAAAACAATTATAATATTCTATTGTATTACATTATATTAGACTTTAATTTTTTTAAATACATATAGTATCTTCGAAAGCCGGAGAAAACAGATTTGCCATCGTATTCCAAGCTGTTAATAATTATGCTTCAAAATCAGTTAATCGCAGATCAAAAGGATTTGGACTAAAATTACCTGTAGATGCAGGCAAAGGCAAGTCTTCGGATAATCATGAATACGCTTGAGCATGAAAATGCGTTTTTTTACTATTTATGTTTGATATATTTACTTAGTAATAAAAAGCAAAAAGCCCATAGCTGAATTTATATTTAAAAAAATAAATATATATCGGCTCATTGTTTATGTATCATGCTACACACACACGCACACACGTGTAGTCATGCCTAAATTCATACATATCTACATAAATGCATCCATATACCTACAAAGGTACATAAATAAATTAAAGTATATTTAGATTTTTCAAACGATGGACTCCAAAGAATCCTATGCTAATAAAGCAGAATTATCCAGACTTCTATACTGTACTTTATATTCTGATAGACGTACAGTTTTTCGCTCATGTTAATGTTTCTTGGTTCGTGGGGGTACAGTTTGACGTGATCAAGTGACCGAGATCTTGTGTAATAGCCTGCCTAATGTCAAATAAGACTTCTTGTACTTTAAAAATAAAAGGGAAGTAATAAATCGATATTTGATAATTATTCTTCGCGATCATATAATCATTTAATATTATATGTTAATTTTGGACTGTAAAAGTACAATATGTCGCACACTCATAGTGGGATTGACAAAAATATATAAAATTATCGAACAAGTTTAGAGTGGAATTGGATAGATTGACAGAAACAATTATTGTTGGCGTGTAATTGAGATGACCGAGGAATTCAGTAAGGCGAGGGAGACAGAGGGAGCTAGTTGGAATCGAGTTGAAGGTCAGGGGATTCCGAAAATGTAACGATTATGTAGCAATAGACACCTTTGAGACCGAGAACGCTCACTGTGTCCTATCTATGGCTGACGTGAATACAATAGAAAATACTCGCAGAAGTGCACGTATTAAGATGAAGCAGTCAACACAACGATGAATGCAGCCTTCGAGCAGCAGAAGTGAATATAAAATACTAAATATTTGCAATTTTTTACTAAATGGACGTGCTTTATACGAGCAAATTCTTATAAATAATTTATTGAAAATAAAACATTTGCGTTGAGTCGAACAGTGGCTTTTGACGGATTAGTAAAATTAGTAAGAGCATTGGCTACACAAATAGACAGTTTGCCTGCGGAGTTACGAATAATTAACTCTTGGCTGGCCGACAGACCTATAATATATTCTGACGGAATTCACATAAACAACCCAATCAATATAGGGGAAGTCATCATTGGCGACCGCGCCCAGAAGGCAGCAGACAGATATATATTGGTGTTTTCATCCGATTCGACGATTTTTTTCGACCGTCATCTGAATTTAAGCCTATGCTTGGATCCTTGGATGTGGGAAGTCCATAGTTGTGGCTTGAAAAGATTGAAGCCTGTTCCAGCGCAATAATTATCATTAAAAGTACTATTTTGCGCGTGACTGTCTAAGAAATAGTTGACTGGGAAGTTGAAGTCCAATTAGAATTTCCTGTTGACCTGACGTATGCAGAATGTATAATGACGAGTGTTGGATCGCTTCTGAGCCAGGCCTCAGTCTTTTCAGAAGTGTACATACTGAAATCACTACCGGGTGAGATGCCACTTGATACCATGGCACGCATCAAGCGGTGATTGTCCAAGCTAACTGAGTCTCTCCCCGGGATGCAACCGCATGAAGCCATCATGTTTACACCACTGGATCCTACAAGATATGGCGCAATATCGAGCGCGCAGGGAGGCCTGGAATAGAGAACACTACAGGGTTCGTCCATGATGACCAACACATTAGCTGCTGCGACACCACGCATGGGTCCCGATGCAATTTCCGGCAGGGGCGACATACCTTATTGGAATGCTTCGCGGCATAATCTGCGTGTCTGAGACGGACTGCGGCAGCCAATGGCTTGGAATTAGGATCTATATAAAGACACCTGCTGCGACAAATACGTCGCCTATGGGCAGAAAAATAAGTATAATTCCCCTTGTAAATGGTCAGTTTAATGGAGAGAATGGGTCTACCACCTCGCCAATAATGATAGTAGCGAGCATGCCCAAAAATAAATCTTTTGGAGGCTCATATTTGTAGATCGAGAGAAGAAGACCAGCAGAGGACCCTAAATAGTGCTCAGAATCAGATGGTTTTCGTTGAAAAAGTAGTATGCGAAACGTTGTTATACGTAAGGATTTTTAATAAAATTAGATTTTTAGAACACTTCAGCGGACGACCAATAATTCTGTAATTGGATACTGGAGCTGATGCATCGGTATGACAAATGACTTAGCCGTTAAACAACGTAAAACCTAAGAGAGTAAATTTGTATGAGGCATCGGGTGCGTCTATGTTGACTGCGGGCGAATGGGACATAAAATGTTTAATAAATAAATATATTTACTATGTACCTTTTGTTGCAACTATTTCGACTTCCCCGGTAGGTAGTTTTTCGACTGTTACAGACGCTTCAGCTATTGGCATATGAGCAATGTTACAAGTGGACGGACGTCCGGCGCAATATATAAGTAGCACACACACTAAGGCGGAGCAAACCTATAGTCACATAAAAGGAATTTCTAGCCGTGTAATGGGCATTACAAAAGTTTAGATATTATGTCATCTGTGGACATATAGACGTCTTCACCAATCATGAAGCACTAGTTCACTGGCTATCACAGGTTACTAGGAAGAAACGAGTACACGGAGCCATTTAAGAGCTCAACGAATACGATGTAATAATTCATCATAGAGAGGGTATCGAGAATGCGGCAATCGATGCGCTCTGTAGAATTTTCGCTGTGCGAATTTTGCCACTTATCAAACTCTCTGCAGAACATGCCAAAAATAGTCAATCAGTTAAAAAACGGCACAGTGGTGTTTGCACCATATAAAGCGTTGAGCCTGCAAAACGGCCTACTGGTGCGAAAAGAAGGACAAACAATGCAATGGCCTTTTAGCATGAAACGTTGAAATATACCGGCGCCGGGCGGCTGATTGCGACGTTGCAGTCACGATTGAGTTGGTCTGGCATGTCCAAGGAAATTCGTAGCTATTTTCAACAGTGCACTACATTTCAGTGTTGTTAACCACAAAAACAAGAATAGGTCACGCTGATTGCTCTCAATACCACTGTACGGAACCAGTTTCTGCATATTGACCTGGTAGGTCAACTGCCGGTGGCTCGTGGCCCGGTAGCCTGTGTTCTCCATAGTCGATAAGTTTACCTGATGGGTCGAGTTTGTTCAAATGTAGAACATCACAACATAGAAGATTATAAAGTACGTACTGTTGATTTGATGCACCAAAAGTTATTGTTATCGACCAGGGTGCCAGTTCGAGGCGAGAGAATTTAATCAGTGGTGCAAGGGCCTTGACTTAAAGCATTCCCGCGCAGACACCATCCGTAGATCGACGCGACGGCTGAACGAACACACCGGACGATAAGAGTTATTGTGATGTTGGTGCCACGAGACACCGGGATCCTGTAGAGATGAATTACATTTGGTCGAGCGGGCAATGCGATTTTCAGTATCACTGAGCTTCCCTGCCGAACTCTACATGGTTTTCAGTTATATACTAACTATTGTAACTCTGTTAGCCTTCTTTTCGCCCGCGCAACCAATAGTCGTTTAATTGTATAAATGTTCATTTCAATACCACTTCCCCATATAATGTGGTGTCTGTTCAGTAATCACAGATTGGGGATTGTCCGTTGGAACTTTGGGTCTAAATGGATGCCATATAAAGTAAAAATCTAACTGAGTTACATTAGTTAGTATATAACTGAAAATTGTGTGTAGTGTGCGGCATGGTGGCTCAGTGGTTAGAGTACCAGATTCCGAAACAGACGTGCCCAGGTTCGAGCCCTGTCCGCGGAAAATGCTGGCCAGTACGTGATGAGTTCCTAATAAGGAGGAAACCAGTCTACTGGATGAATTATTATAATCAAGGTTGCGGTCTTGATATATACACCTGACCCATTAATTACTTACATATGTCAGTATAAACGAAGAATTGTATAGTGTAGAAAAGGCAATTCATCCAGTAGACCGGTTTCGTCCTTATTGGGAACTCATCATTTACTGGGCAGAGTTTGCCGCGGACAGGAATCGAACCTGGGCACGTCTGCTTCGGAATCTGGTGCTCTAACCACTAAGACATCCTGCCGCAGTTTGTAAATAACTGAAAACTGAGTAGTGTAGTGTACGGCAGGATGGCTCAGTGGTTAGAGCAGCAGATTCAGAAGCAGACGTGCCCAGGTTCGAGTCCTGTCCGCGGCAAATTCTGGCCAGTACATGATGAGTTCCCAATAAGAACGAAGCCGGTCTACTGGATGAATTGCTTTTTCTACACTATACAATTCTTAGTTTATACTGACATGTGTAAGTAATTAATGGGTCAGGTGTTTATATCAAGACCGCAACCTTGATTATAATAATTGTTATCACCACCCGCGCAACCAATGTTCGTTTAATTATACTGGATGAATTGCCTTTTCTACGCTATACAATTCTTAGTTTATACTGACATATGTAAGTAATTAATGGGTCAGGTGTTTATATCAAGACCGCAACCTTGATTATAATAATTGTTATCACCACCCGCGCAACCAATGTTCGTCTAATTATATAAAACTCTGAGTATTGTCTGTACAAATGAACATTTTGACTGCGGATTTATGGCTAATTAAGTCTTCTCTGGAGGATACAATTATAATTAATTCTAAAGAATCCGCATACACGACCCAACCAATATAGGTGAAGTTAACAACAAATGAATGATGCAGTTAAATTTGGGCGAAATCAAAGTGACATGGTGCCTTAGATTTAACATTTTAGAAATGCATTTTGCCAGCATCATAAAAGGTACTTGTGCTTTTTTGTAATTGTGCATTAGGTGTTACGCACCTAATGACAACTTTGTTCAAATAAGGATAGAAAGATTAACCAGAGTCGACATACAAAGAAGGTATAATCTCATGTGCAAATTCGTTTCGTGCTTCCTGGCGACTCATCAGTAGGCGACTCATCATCTTCGTTCTATAACCACTATGTTTGGTCAAGGAACGTAGGACAGTTCAATTTTCCATACGAATGTGTATCATATAAAGTCTTCGACAATGCGACTTCAAGGCTAACTCACTATATAAGTTATATATGGAGCCTGTAAAAAGTACCGACGCTATGGTTGTTGAGTTGGCATCTGATACCAACAATATGGTTGCCGAGTCGGTACCGTGTACCAAAACTATGGATATCAATATATGAAAAATTTCACCAAAAGGGAGAATTACATCTATTTTTGAACACCTATTACTCCAGTAAATCCTTACACTCTGGCCTTGATCTATATCAGTTATCACATTTCACGGTAACCATGACATCATTCAATTAAATATATAACAGTCAGATACAGTTTGTTGCGGAGAAAGAATGTGAGCAACGTGTGTTGCGCACCTTGTAACATATGTTCAAGTAGGACCAGAAGGATAATCCAAATTCAGCATGAACGAATGGTATAATCTCATTTGCACATTTGTTTCGTGCTTACTGGCGTCTCATCAATAGGAGCCGGTATTATTTCCTATAATCACAATATATCTTTGGGTGAGGAATGTTGGAAATTTTGACAGTAAGATCTCCTATACGAATGTTTATTCAAGCAATATTACGCCCCATACCATTTCAATATTTCGAAGTCTAATAATGAAATTGGTAAAAATCATTGTTCTTTCTATACGAGTTATATATATTTCTTGACATGAAAAACAATATGAGTTTTGTGTTGGAGATATTTCGGCTTACATATGAAGAAGCTTTTGTTCCTTGACGGATTATAACGTCAAACTAACTAAACATATGTTATTAATTGTATTTAAGTAAGGTTTTTATCAAAAATTGACTTGCGCAAGTATAAACCTATATACATAAATAAATAAAAATATTGATTCAGATTCATCACATCTTGTTATGAATGTAAATTTGATCGACTATGTTATTTTAATAGATTATTTGTTATTTGGCTTCATGCATGCCTTAAACGTCGTGAATACAGTACATCTGTGCGTGTAGTTTTTTTATACGGCTTTGAGACTTTTCCCACTAGATTTGATGAATTCAGATGTTTACATGCATTCATACACCGTTGTTTTAGAAGCGTAGAGAACATAGTTTACGAACAACGCTGACGTCCGTAGGGGTATTTTGGGATCGGCCAACGAGTGCTTTTATACAAACAAATAAGGCTTCATCAACAAACTTGTCTCGATCACGTTTTGTTTATGATTTCAGTTCGATTTCCCAGTTGAGCATTAGTCTTTCATTCTGCGTCAGATTGTCATAGGAAGCAAGGAGGGCCGATGGTACCTTGCCCTAATGCTAACTTGGTCATAATGGTATTGTGTAGAGGTTTAGTTTGCCTGACTTTTATGTATTATCCGGATCAATATACTCATAGTACCTAGGTGCTCTCTTCTTATATGATAGTGAAACATTATTTACTTATGGCTTTCGTATTGTTGTGCATGGTGATTATAATGCTTTATGCATTTACATTTCTTTACTCATTAATTATATTTTTTGATAAAATATGCATTTCATTTTTTGCTATGATCTATTATTTTTTATTATAAATTGTGGGGATTCCTACTACCTTAGTGAATTACTTTCATCACGGTTGCGATCTTGATATAAACACCAAACCCATAATGTATGTACATTTGTCAGTATAAACTGACTATTGGATTGTGTAAAAAATGCAATCCATCCAGGAGAACGGTTTCGTCCTTATTGGGAACTCATCATATACCGGCCAGAATTTGCCGCGGACAGGGTTCGAATCTGAGCGAATCTGTTTCGGAATGTGGTGCTCTAACCAATGAGCCACCCTGCCGTACACTACACTCTACTCAGTTTTTAGTTATTTACTAATTAATGTAACTTGATTAGTCTATTTTTGCTTTAGGTGGAGCTCATATGGCATTCATTTAGACGGAAAGTTAAAAAAACCATCCCAGATCTGTCATTACTGAACAGACTCCATGGGGAAGTGGTATTGAAATGAACATTTATATAATTTAACGAACATTGGATTTCGCGGGCGGTGTAAGAATAATTATAATCGAGATTGCAGTCTTGTTATAAGCACATGACCCATTAGTCACTTACATATGTCAGTATAAACTAAGAATTGTGTAGTATAGAAAAGGCAATTGATCCAGTTGACCGGTTTCGTCCTTATTAGGAACTCATCTTGTACTGGCCAGAAATTGCCGCGGACAGTGCTGGAACATGGGCACGTTTACTGCGAAATCTGCTGCTCTAACCACTGAGTCACTCTGCCGCACACTACACACAATTTTCAGTTATATACTTACTACTGTTTCTTGAATAAATTTTCTTTAGGTGGAGTCTATATGGCATTCATCTAGACCCAAAGTTCCAACTAACCATCCGAAATCTGTTATTACTGAGCAGACACCACACCAGATGAAGAAGTGTTATTGAAATGAACAATTATATTATTAAACGAGCATTGGTTGCTGATAACAAGTTTTATGATCAAGATTGCGATTTTGATATCAATACCTGACACATTCTGTACATACATTTTTCAATGTAAACTAGGTATTGTATAGTGTGAAAAAGGCAATTAATCTAGTACACCGGTTTCGTTTTAATTGGGAACTCATCACGTAATGTCCAGAATTTGCCGCGGACAGGGCTCGAACCTGGACACGTCTGCTTCGGAATCTGGTAATCTAACCACTGAGCCACCCTGCTGTTCTGAACATTGTGTGGAGTTTGCGACTGGGTAGCTCAGTGGTTAGAGCACCAGATTCCGAAACAGACCTGCCCAGGTTCGTGCCGTGTCCGCAGCAAATTCTGGACGGTACGGTAGGAGTTCTCAATAAGGACGAAACCGGTCTACTGGATGAACTGCCTGTTGTACACTATACAATTCTTAGTTTATACTGACAAATGTAAGTAATTAATGGGTCAAGTGTGATTGCTTTCACCGCCCGCACAATCAATGTTCACTTTACTTTAGTGAATGCCATCAAAAACTTATTTTTAATGGATTGGTTTGACAAATTTTGCCACATTTAAGCGATATTCTGTTTCTGAGTATCCTTTGTTCGAATATGAAAATGCACATACCTGGTGTTATTGTTAAAAATTTAAAACATAAATATATTTATTTTTTATTATTACAGAAATACAATACAAAAGTTCAGGAATTGAAAATTTCTTAGTGTTTTGGGCACTAGAACAACAAATTCATGTTTTAATATTTGTTACCACATTCTAATTTGTATTGTTAAGGATTATACCATGATTTTTAGTGTTTTAACTTTTCTCACTTATTGATTATTATATTTTCGTACATTTTCCAGAACGTACTTTAAAAGGAAGCGATTCCGTACCACTTAAAGTGCTAAGGCGTTGTGGTTTTCTTTTTCTTGGGGTAAGTCTTGGCTCTCTGACTTTCTGCTCATTAGCGAAATATGAGTCAAGATGTTACGATTTGATCAAGCAAAAGCGCTTGTCACCTTCGAAGCACACTTCTGTAATAGACAACCTTTTTGGCGTTACCAAGAATGTACAAAGACAGGTAAGTTGTATCGAAGCTGTGTGCCATTTGCAATAACATTGCGTTTCGAAATTACGCACTATTTAAAACATTCTTGCTTGCACGTATCATACATTTTATGTCTGATAAATGCAATTATGTTATTAATGGACTTTGCGAAATGATTTCCAAAATTTGTATTCAGATAAGTACGTACTGAAATCATCATTACCATCATCATCATGCCCAGCCATACAAAAGTCAAAAGTGACTAATGATTTACTGCGATATGATAATAAAAAGTGAAAAAATATAATAACCAAAATAATATTTTAGACAAATTATTAGTGAGATTTACGAGAGAGAGAAAGAATACCTACGTGCTGACACATAATTACATGCATACATATATGCATAATTAATTACATTCATACAAGCACACACACATTCATACATACTTTAATGTTTATATATATATATATATATATATATATATATATATATATATATATATATAATTATATAATTAAGGTAATCAATTTGAACTCAATAGGGTGTCAGTTTGAGGGGACAATCTATCCAGTACACTGATTTCGTCCTTATTGGGAACAATTCAGGTACCGCCCAGAATTTTACGCGGACGGGATACGAATCCGAGAAAAATTGCTTCGGAGTCTGTGACTCTATAGGATGCGCAACCTGTGCCGCATTCTACACGCACTTTATAGTTATGTAAAATTTACTTTTTCAGATTCGCCTTTAATGTGGAATGTACTGATTGAATTGTTCTTGCTACCTGATATAATATTGAATTTATAGTGAAAATATACATATAATCCAAATCCTGACCGTCAGATATATATATATATATATATATATATATATATATATATATATATATATATATTCATTGTACCCTTCCTATGTGAAAAATGAAAAAGATATTTTATCAGATACATATAGGAAGGTACAATAAATTTTCTATTAAATCTCGTATTTCAAAGATATATATATATATATATATATATATATATTATTGGATTCGTGTATAAATGTATGTTTTACTAAGGTATTACTTATATTTATACATAAATAAACGGAGATCTAGATCTCCGGTGCGGTGGGTTCAAGAGTAGCATATGTCAATGAAGAAGTATTAACCAAGCCTCTTCACTGCACTCAGTTTGCCTTTGGATTTCCACTGATTTTTGTCCATTAAATCTACTCTTGGTTAGTGAACATACAGTGCGCTGTTATCGGATGACTGGTATCGCTAGTACCCATAGCCATACAAATTTCGGCCTGACGACCGGCGGGCACTAACTAGTCAGTCCGGAAATCGTAGCATGAACCTTTTCGGTTCTAATGGGACACAGCCATCGTCTCTTTTCCTGTTAAGTCTCGATTTTGGTCTAATTACACGGTAATACTTAGTGCTAAATGTATAGTGACGGACTGGGTGTAAGCGTGCCTGACGGGAAGTGTAAGTTTCGGATGCTGAAGGAAATTTTTATCATAGCCTTGTTTGACACACTAACCACCCTCACGAGGAATGGGCGATCAAGTGTTCTTTTCCAGTCCACATAACGATGAAAAAAGCGAATTATAATTATTGAGTACTGCATCGGCGGAAATGCAGTATAAATACGGTCGCATCATCTGCTGAGTCGTGTAGACTAGGTAAGTGAAATCATGCTACTGCAGACATCTTCATCTCCGATTCTGCCTCTTTTCCTTCTCTTTCTTCTTAGCAACCTAACAATAACCATATTTTAGATTATTTAAATATGGTTGTTTTTGATTATATCACTGATTGCCACATATCTGAAATCGTAGAATACCAATTATTAAACCTGAATTAGGCTTTAATGTCGAACATTTAAAAAAAATGTGGACAATAAGAATCTCTTGCAAGTTTGTTGGGTAAATTAGAAATCGATGTATGTTGCATATCTGAAACCATGATAAGTATCCTACGTGGACTACAGAAAGGGGTGCAACATCATCATCATCATCAAGCAAATATTATATATATATATGTAGCCATGGAAATTCCGGCCTGACGACCAGCGAGCTCAAGCTAGTCAACCCAGGATTGGTAGCATGAACATGGCCAGGACAACAAGGGACACAGCCATCATTTCGTTTCATCTGAAGTCTCGACTCTGGTGGAACTGCGCAGTAACTTCTTTTGTTAAATGTGTAGTGTCGGAATAAGATCAAGCGTTCTAGAAGTGAAGGGCAATTTTCGGCTGCTGAAGGAAACTTTGGCCACTGGCATCTGAGCAGATAGTGCTCATCAGCCTTGGTTGGCAGACTATCTAGGAGAAGGAAAACTCCGAATACAAACCATCACTAGAAATGGGCGACCTAGTGTTCTTTTACAGTCCACAAATAACCATGAAACATACAACTTACAATGATTACATACTGCATCGGCCGTCGCGCAGTATAAAAAGAGTCGCCTTATTTTTTGAGCCGCGCATAGTCGATAAACGAAATCGGGCTAATGCAAGCAACTTTATCTCAGATTCTGCCTCCTTTGCTCCTTTTCCTCTTCGGTGTATCTGCATATGCTCCTACCGATTGCAGCACAGATGAAAGTGAGTAGGCTTTTTACTCCGAACTAAGCTCCTTACTAAGTAGAGCACGAAGTTCAGATATAGTCCTGTTTATGGGTGACATGAATGCTCAGGTTGGGCGCTTATGTAACGCAGAATTTCATTTAGGTGGAAGGTTCACTTTAAGATCAACGCGCAACGATAGTGGTAAACGGCTTTTGGATAGCTACGCGGAACATAATGTTAGACGTTGCGCTACATGGCGTCCTTCAGCACCCGGACAACGATGGACTCAAATAAATCATGTAGCAATTAGTTATAGATGGCGTAGTTGCATCCAGGATTGTCGTTCTTTTTGGAACATTTATGTCGACTCGGACCATGCACTTGTCCGTTGTAGATTTGCACTAAAATTTTCCGGGAAAATAATTAAGAATAAACCCCAAATTGATGTAGGCAAACTCGAACAACCGTCCTTCCGACAAAATTATGGAAATATTCTAAAGGCTAATCTAACTGGTCTGGATGGCGAAAATCCGAATATACTTTGGTCCAAGATAAGTTCCACTATGCACAATGCAGGTACTACTGTATGTGGCATTGCAGGCCCCCGTAGAAATAATCACTGGCTCTCTGTAAAATCTATGGAGATACTCGAAATAAGGCGCCAAATTCCACCTGGCTCGACTCATAATAATACTCGTCGCAATATAAGACGCCAACTTAAGCGCAGTCTAAAAGGCGATCTCGAAAACTTTTGGAGCAGAAAGGCTGAAGAAATGGAAGTAGCTTTCGCGTCAGGTAACAGTCGCTGTTTGTTCCAACTTATTCGCGCAACAGGTCCGAGAAAGTTAAAAGTTAGCGAAACTATAAATGATAGTAACAACGAATTAATAACCGATAAAATAAGTCGTCTTGACAAGTGGGCTGAACACTTTAGAGATCAATTTTCTTGGCCACCCGCGTCAGTTCCGATTCCCGAAAGCATGTCTGCATCAACAGTGTGGAATGTTAGTCCCGAAGAACCATCCGAGTTAGAAGTACGCGATGCAATCCTATCTCTTAAGCGCCGCAAAGCCGCAGGCCCCGATGATTTACTTCCAGGATTGTTTAAGGATGGTGGCGATATAATTTCAGGAGCGTTGACCAAACTTTTTCATACTATATGGAATGAGGAAACCGTACCACTTGATTGGAATGAATCGACCATCATTCCCATCTTCAAAAAAGGCAATCGTAATTCGTGCGATAACCATCATGGTATAGGCTTGACTCCGGTCGTATCTAGGTTATTTGCTTCGATTATCCTTCGTTGTCTTAGCGCTTCACGTGAATCACATACAAGAGAAGACCAGGCCGGATTCCGCGCAGGACGATGTTGTATAGATAATATTTTTACGATAAGGCAAGTTCTCGGACAGAGACACTTATATCACCGTTCCACAATAGCCATCTTTCTAAACTTCTAGGGTGCATTTGATTCGGTGGGTCGCAATCTTTTATTCCATATTTTGTCTAAAAGCGGTGTGCACACAAAATAAAACAGTCGATCTTGACTATGCGGATAATATCGATAATCAGGATGATGCCCAGGCCACCTTGAATAGATTAACAGACGTTGTTCCGTCTTTCGGTATGAAATTCGCACCCTCTAAATGTAAGGTACTGTTAGAGGATCACCCACAACTCCCTCCAACGTTGGGACTGCAGAATGAAGATCTAGACATAGTCGACAGGTTTACATATCTTGGGAGCTCTATCAATAACGTAGGCAATATGTCCGCCGAGGTGAGAATACGAATCATGAAAGCTAGGGTAGCTTCCTCGAACTTTCGTCAATTATGGAGAAACGTAAATATTTGACTTTGCCTTAAAGGTCGTGCTTACAATGCATCTGTACGCACAGTCTTACTATACGCTACTGAAACTTGGCCTCTTAGAGTTGATGATTTGATTGCCCAATAGAGCTCTGTTCTCTCATCCAGCCTCAAATTGGCGTAAGAAACAAGGTGGGCAGATTTTGACATGGTAGTATCAATTGAAGTCACTTACATCGAAATTGTGTATTATAAGACCCACGCGTCTACCAGGATGGGGTCCTCTTGCGCACAACAGTTATTGGTTAGAAACCCTTCGTGATATGACAACGAATAGAGCTCAGTGGCGATCTTGTTGCAGATGTCTAGTAGAATCATCTTCGTATCTTTCTTTTCTTAGTATGGCAAAGTGAGTAGAGATGTTTGGTTTCCTTATGACGTAATATAGTGAAATCCGCAAGGAAGCTGTATTGCTGATGTTGCCTTGCCCGAATGCTAACTTTGCCATAATAGTGTTGTGGAGAGGTTTGGTTGCTTCATTTCTGTGAGTTATCCTAATAAATTTGCTCACAGTAACTAGGTATTCCTTCTCTCTCTGCCTCTCTTTCTCTCTCGTAAATCTCACTAATAGGGGAAATTTATATTGTCGTCCCAAAGTAACCGTCTTTCTAGATTGCAAGGGTTCATTTGAATTGGAGGATCGCAATGTTCTATTCAATATTCTGTCGAAAAGTGGTGTGTCCACGCTCAAATTTACAAATAACATTGGTGTTGGTCAAGGCTGTCCGCTTTCTTTCTTTAGGTTAAATTTTGTAATCAATTCTATCATGACCAACACTTTCTCAGGCCACCTTGAATAGATTAGCAGACGTGGTTCCGTCTTTTAGTGTGAAATTGACACCCTCTAAATTTAAGATACTTTTATAGGATCACCTCGAACATTCGCAATTTATGGAGAAACGCGAGTATTGTAATCTGCCTTAAAAGTCATGTTTACCGTGTATCTGTACGCGCAGTTTTATTATACGTTAATGAGACTTGAATTTGGTGATTTTAGACGCTTAAAGGCATTCGAAGTATTTTTGGATCGGCCGACATGTGCTCCTCGTTAGGAAAACAAGAAAAGCTCCATCAACGATGTTGGTTCGGTCAAGTTTTGCATACGCCCTAAATTCGATTGCTCATTAAAGCACTGCTCTGTCACTCAGCGCCAGATTGGCGTAAAAACAAGGTTTTCAGATTTTGACATGGAAAAAACAGTTAAATTCAAGTACATCCATAGTGAATTGGATAGGACCACCTCGTCGGCCTAGTTGGAGTCCACGTACGCATCATATTTATTGGTTGGTGACCCTGTACGATATGGAATCGAGTTGAGCCCAGTGGCTATCTTTTTGTAGATTTTTAGTAGAATAGTCTTCGTAACATTCTTTTCTAAAGTTGGACAGATTTAGCTGCGAGGTCTGGTTCATTTTATGACGGTATACAGTGAAAACCGTAAGGACGTTGTCTGGCTGATGTTGTCTTGCCTTAATTCTGACTTGGCCATAAAGGCGTTGTGTAGAGGTTTAGTTTACCTCACTTCTCTGTGCTATCTAGATAAATATACTCATATTAACTAGTTCATCTCTCTCATAAATTTCACCAATAACTTGTGTGGCTAAATTATTATTTTTTTCGTTATTTATAAAAATTTTCTTGTTTGTTTCTCTTAATGCTATATACCAGTGAAACATTTTTTACTGTTGGTGTTTTTATTGCTTTGCATGATGATCGATTATCTTGCCAATTAAAAAAAGTTACATATATCTAAAAATCTTTTACTCATAAAGCATATTGCATTATTTAAAATAATATGTCAGACTAGTGATTGACGTACAGATCAAGTTAAATGAGTGCAGACGTTCGTAATAGCACTGAATAGTATCTTAAAAACAAATCATGCTCTACTACAAGGTTTCTTGCTTTTGTTTTGATACAATATATGTCTACAGCTGATAAGAAAAATGGAATACTGCAGTCGTGACATGATATTACATAAACCGCTTTGTCCGATTATTTACACTGCCCGCTCTTACGCGTAAAGCATTTGTTATGGCGGAAGTGAGTATTGCTACAATAGCAGAGGCATATTTGCAGTTCTAGCTGTGACTATATGGTTTTAAACAACACCGTAGATATTTTATAATAGATTTTTTTCAAACTACGATACATTTAGGATTGTACAAAATATGTTCATTCAGGTGACTTTGTTAATCTACTACATGGTCTGTAAGACGTTTTCCTCGAATTTTGTCGACGGCCACGTAAGTACTATGACGCATTTGCCCTATTTTGAAATAATTACTACTCAGCTGCAGAAATCATGTCCATAACAGAATTGGTCGTGCGAATGACATCCGGGATCGTTAAATTTGCACGTAAAATAACCATGCTCCATGATTTTGTCAGCTGGATGCCGCTGTTCTCTACAACTAATAGTAAACTGTAGTTCATAAATAATTGCTTGTCTATATAGGTATTTCTATTTATTTCGTTTTCACGAACTTCGTTTATATAATTTGAATTTACGCATTCTTTTCTTTAAAACAATGTATTGTTGGAATTTCTGTTAGGAAAACTTAATTTTAGCATAAATATTCACGATTGTTCCCTAATAAACTCGTCAATATTGTCTGTTATTTCTCTTTTATTTTCGTTGCTTAGTTTTATGTTGCATTTAAGAACGTATTTGGACGGTATCCGCAGCGCACTGACATTATTCCAGGTAATGTTGTCATTAATTTATATATTAATTTTCTTCGCATGTAAAGACAATGTTTGTAAGATATCGAGTTGTTAAATTTGTTAAATATTGATTCGTATATGTCAAATACAAAAAATGAAGCCACATTGTACACAAACAATTAAACTGTGTTTTTCGAAAAACGCACAAGTGTGGCAATTCTATGCTAACTATTTTCTCATATAAACATATCAAATGGTTGGCTAACCTAGTTAAGCTGGTAAGAAACAACTCGTACGGATACAGCTTGAATTTGCTGAAAGGGTTAAAAATTGTACTTTTGAAAATCTTTTGATGCATTCGTTTGATTAACGCTCCCATGATGGAAATAATTTAGTTTGTGTGTCAATATGTCCGGAATATTTCCCCAAATTTTACACTGAGTTAAAAGATACAAGTAAGACACCTTTAATTTGCAAATTTGATATTTAGTTAGTACGTGTGACTGATAGGAGTTTTTCTATATTGTTGGACTGGTAAAACACAATGGGTTTGTTGTTTATTTCAAGCTCGCAAACTTGATTTAAGTAATTGTTTCACAATCCGCGCGATCAATGATTGTTTAATAGTTTATAGGCATTTTGGAACGATATATATCGGATCTCTTGTTTGTAGTGAAACAGGAAGATATGATATATTTGTGGTCTATGATAGTTGTGCGAATTTCCTAAATCTGCTTTATAAATTTAATAAATGGCGTCCGAATATTCGTTGTTAAATTGAAAATGAAGAGATCGGCACTAGCATTCATTATCATCGTGTCCAGCCATAAAAAAGTCACAAGTGACTAATGTTTCACTGCCATATAACCATAAGGAGTGAAAAAAGTATATAAGTGAATTTAGACAAATTATTAGTGAGATTTACGAGAGAGAAAGAGGCAAAGAGAGAAGGAACACCTTGCTAATATGAGTAAATTTATCTGGATAACTCACAGAAATGAGGCAAACTAAACCTTTCCACAACATCATTATGGCCAAGTTAGCATTCGGGCAAGGCGACATCAGCAGTACAGCTTCCCTACAGATTTCACTGTATCAAGTCATAAACAAACCAAACCTCGCAGCTAAATTTGCCCTACTAAGAAAAGAAAGTTACGAAGAGGATTCTACTAGACATCTGCAACAAAATCACCACTGAGCTCGATTCGATTCCATATCGCTAAGGGTTTCTAACCAAGAACTTTGATGCGCACGAGGACCCCATCCTGGCAGACGAGTGAGTCCTATACTACCAAATTTGTTTGTAAGTGACTTCAATTGTTTATGCCATGTCAAAATTTTCCCATCTTGTTTCTTACGCCAATTTAGTGCTGGTTGAGAGAACAGAGCTCCACTGGGCAATCGAAATGAGGGCATACGCAAAACGTGACCGAGTCAACGAAGTTGACGGAGTCTTATTTGTTTTTCTAACGACGAGCACTTATTGTCAGATCTGAAAATACGTCTGCGGATGTCAACGTTAGTTATTCGTTGTTGGCAACCATCATTTGCTATACTTCTCAAACAACGATGAGCGAATGCCTGTAAGCGTCTCAAATCATCAACTCTAAGAGGCCAAGTTTCACTCGCGTATAGTAAGACTGCGAGTACAGATGCATTGTAAATACGACATTAAAGGCAAAGTGAAATATTCGCGTTTCTACATAAATGACGAGGGTTCAATAAAGCTATTCTATCTTTCGCGATTCGTATTCTCACCTCGTCGGACATATTGCCTACGTTATTGATAGAGCTCCCAAGATATGTAAACCTGTCGGCTATGTCTAGATCTTCATTCTGCAGTCGCAACGTTGGAGTGAGTGGCGGGTGATCCTGTAACAGAATCTTACATTTAGAGGGTGCGAATTTCATACCGAAAGACGGAACAATGTCTGTTAATCTATTTAAGGTGGCCTGGCAGCATCCAGATTGTCGAATAATAGTACGATATCGTCCGCGTAGTCAAGATCGACTAGTTTATCTCCAGGGAAAACTTCAACTCCAGCATCCTGAATGTGTAGGAGAGTGTTGTTCATAATAGCATCGATTACAAAATTAAACAAAATGGGGAAAGTGGACAACCTTGACGAACACCACTGCTGGTTGTAAAGTTATGCGTTAATTTGTTGTAGACCGTAACGCGACCAGAATATTTGTGTAGAGAGCTCGTATAATATTAACAAAATTTTGGGCACACCACTTTTCGACAAGATATGGAATAAAACATTGCGATACACCGAATCAAATGCACCCTCGAATTCTAGAAAGGATTGCATCGCGTACTTCTAACTCGGTTGGTTCTTCGGGACTAACATTCCACACTGTTGATGCAGACATGCTTTCGGGAATCGGAACTGACGCGAATGGCCAAGAAAATTGATCTTTAAAGTGTTCAGCTCACCTGTCAAGACGACTTATTTTATCGTCTATTAAATCATTGTTATTATCATTTATAGTTTCACTAACCTTTAATTTTCTCGGACCTTTTTGCGCGAATAAGTTGGAACAACCAGCGACTATTACCTGACGCTAAAGCTACTTCCATTTCTTCAGCCTTTCTGATCCAAAAGTTTTCGAAATCGACTTTTTAACTGCGCTTAAGTTGGCGTCTTTTATTGCGACGGGTATTATTATGAGTCGAGCAAGGTGGAATTTGACGCCTTATTTCGAGTATCTCCATAGATTTTAAGGAGAGCCCATGATTATTTCCACTGGGGCCTGCAATGCCACATACAGTAGTACCTGCATTGTGTATAGTGGAACTTATCTTGGACCAAAGTATATTCGGATTTTCGATATTCAGACAAGTTAGATTAGCCTTTAAAATATTTTCATAGTATTGTCGGAAGCACGGTTGTTCAAGTTTGCCTACATCAATTTGGGGTTTATTCTTAATTATTTTCCCGGAAAATTTTAGAGCAAATCTACAACGGATAAGTGCATGGTCCGAGTCGACATAAGTGTTCCAAAAAGAGCGACAATCCTGGATGCAACCACGCCATCTATAACTAATTGCTACATGATCTATTTGAGTCCACCGTTGTCCGGGTGCTGGAGGACGCCATGTAGCACAACGTCTAACACTACGTCTGAAATTTGTACTACTTAAATATAGTCTATGTTCAGCGCAGCTATCCAAAAGCCGTTCACCATTATCGTTGCGAGTCGAGCTTAGAGTGTATCTTCCACCTAAATGAAATTCTGTGTTACTTAAGCGCCCAACTTGAGCATTCATGTCACCCATAACCAGGACTATATCCGAACTTCGTGCTTTACTTAGTAAGGAGCTTAATTCGGAGTAAAAAGCGTCCATGCTTTCTTCTGTGCTGCAATCGGTAGGAGCATATGCAGATACAACGAAGAGGCAACGATGATAACGGTTTTTTGCTTTGATTTTAGTAGATGTATTTAAACGTGCCGCACACAGTCGACTATTTAAAGGGATCCATTCAATTAAGCAAGCTTCAGCTCGCGCGCTAAGGGCAATACCAACGCCCCATTTACCGGCTTGAGAGAACTCTGTGGAACCAGATGTTCGAAGCCAATAACGCGTAGATAGGGATGGTGCAACCAGTTCTGTAATGTTCGTAGGATCCTGTGTTCTGGTTTCAGATACGCGACATATGTCGATTTGCCCAAGTTGTTTTAATGTTCACACATTAAATGCGCCTACGTCAAAACCTAACCTAGGTTAAATGAATGATCGCCTACTAGAACCATTCTCGATATTTGGAAACTTGGTATTGGGCTCAGTTTTATAATCAAAACCAATAATATTCATAGTATCTAAGAGAGTGTTATTGTTAGATTGAGAAGAGGAAGGGGAAGAAAAGGAGGCAGAATCTGAGATAAAGTTGCCTGCAGTAGCCCGATTTCGCTTATCCACCCTGCGCGGCTCAGCAGATAAGGCGACCCTTTTTATACTGCGCGACGGCCGATGCAGTATGTAATTATTGTAAGTTGTACTTGTCATGGTTATATGTGGACTGTAAAAGAACACTAGGTCGCCCATTCCTAGTGATGGTTTGTATTCGGAGTTTTCCTTCTCCTAGATAGTCTGCCAACCAAGGCTGATGAGCACTATCTGCCCAGATGCCAGTGGCCAAAGTTTCCTTCAGCAGCCGAAACTTGCCCTTCACGTCTGGAACGCTTGCTCTCATTCCGTCACTACACATTTAACAAAAAAGTTACAGCGCAGTTAGACCAAACTCGAGGCTTCACATGAAACGGGATGATGGCTGTGTCCCTTTATGGCCCGGCAAGGTTCATGCTACCAATCCCGGGTTGACTAGCTTGAGGCCGACGGTCGTCAGGCCGGAATTTCTATGGCTATGGGCCAATGCACTTGCATTTGTTATATGCATGCCAAACTTAGAACTGGTGGCAAATAACGAAGACCAGTCTTCCACAAGAAAACATGGGAAACGCAATACTTACACTTCAGTAATTGTTGGTCCTCAAAATGAAAGAAGGTTATAGTTATGACATTTTAAAATAAACATGAATTAGCTAAATATTTTGCTCATATATTGTAACTGGTGAGAAATTTCCTACCTGACCAATGTTCGAAAAAGGCTTTCTAATTTTTTGTAAAGGTGGATACATTGTAGGTTATATATTTTTTAATGTTTTTATTTTTTGTTCGATCATTTATTACTTCTGTTTCTTTAATATCCTTACTTAAAGTATTTCAAAACTTTTAAATTAAGTGAAGCGTGTTTGAGAAGGTTACTTTATTTGTGTTGTTCAGATACTAAGTTCATTGTCAGTAGTCAAAAATACAGGCAAATAGATGATGGCACTGAAGATGACCGATATGCTTATGTAATTGTTTGAGTAAAATAATAGTATTTATTTTATGATAGCCGTATGCATGCCGACAAACTGCTTAATACATCCAATGAATGGCATCGCAATATTTGATTGAATATTGAAAATGATATTTTACTGCAGGTTTACACATTCGTCTAGGAGATTGTACCGTCCTATTATCCCACATTCCTCACACAAATATATAGTGGTTAAAGGGCGTAATACCGGTTCCTACTGATGAGTCGCCAGTAAGCACGAAACGAATGTGCATGAGATTATACTTTCCGTTCATGCTGCCTTTGGTTTATCCTTCTGGTCACAACTGAACTAATTTGTTACTAGGTTCGCAAAACCTAATACATACTTGCATATATATTAGTCTCTTCGCAACAAACAGTATTTAACTGTAATATATTGAATTGAATGATGTCATGCTTACCGCGAAATGTGATAACTGACATCGATGAAGGCCAGAGTGTATGGTTTAACTGGAGTAACAGGTGTTCGGAAATTGTTGTAATTCTCAATTTGGGTGAACTTTAGCATAAATTTATATCCATCAGGTTGGTATCATGTACCGACTCGGAAACCATAGTGTTAGTATCCGGTACTCATCGATTTCAAAAAAGGTATCAGTTACTAACACAATAGCCATAGTGTTAGTATCCTTTACAGACTCGGTATATATATTATATAGTGTGAGCTAGCATTGAAGTCGCATTGTCGTTGACTTTAGATTATGTTAGCTTCACTATTACAGGTTTACACATTCGTCTAGGAGATTGTACCGTCCTATTATTCCACATTCTTCTACCAAATATATAGTGGTTAAAGGGCGTAATACCGGCTCCTACTGATGAGTCGCCAGTAAGCACGAAACGAATGTGCATGAGATTATACTTTCCGTTCATGTTGCCTTTGGTTTATCCTTCTGGTCACAACTGAACTAATTTGTTACTAGGTTCGCAACACCTAATACATACTTGCATATATATATTAGCTCTTCGCACCAAACAGTATTTAACTGTTAGATATTTTAGCTTTTCTGGATGTATTGTTTAATCGTAAAACGGAGGACAAATCAGTCTTTTATTATTAAACATGGACGGTTCTATATTTGCATTATAACAGATACTGCCCATTTTAGTTCTAAAATGTGTAGTTTAGATACTTTTCAATGGTGTTTTGCATATTTATTCGCCTGCCGTTTTGCTTCAAAAGCCTCCTGCGATATAAGTTTTGTTGTGCTATATGTATTATGCAGAGATCTTGATACATGCACCTGACCCGTTATGCGCATGCATTTGTCATTTTAAACTAAGCATTGTATAGTGTGAAAAAAGCAACTCCCTGCCATCTAGAAATAGAGGTAAAACTGAAAATTTGACTTAATACTGACTACTTAACCAAGTGAAAACTCATAATCTGCTATATGCCGCATTTTGCGTACGCGGGTTGTAGCTTTGCACCAACAGTTTCACGAAGATCCGATTGATGACAATTTCCATGTCTGTATCTGTTTTGTCTTCGATCCCACTGGGTGTGTATTCATCCCTTTCTTCCGAAGGCTTCAACATCGTTCATACGAACCATTGGAAATGCGGTTCTATCCAATCTTTGTTTACTGGCAACGTTTCAGAGCGCGAATTCCGTTCCATCATCAGGCCACTAGTCACATATATACACAATATATATATATATATATATATATATATATATATATACAATATGAAGATTAATCTTGATGAGCTAATGCGATATTGTGGTATTGTGTGTGTATATATATGTGAAAACTCAGAATGTTTACAAATGAATGATTGTAAATACGCAGTTGGCTATTCTCGAAATGAACTGGTCATTAAACACAAGGAACATACCATCGATTAGTAGGTTTATTTAATTATACGAAAATGTATGATTAATATTTTTTAAAATAATATCCATTGCCTTTGAATTTTACTCGATATTTTTTTAAAGAATAGAAAAATGGTAGATCAAGTGTATTTTTATAGCGGATAATGGCCGGTTCATTTCGAGAATACTCAACTACGAATTACAATCTTTCAGCTATTTCGATTATGGGCTTTCATTCGACTAGGTGAATGAGAACTCGTCTAATTTTAAACTTTACTTGTATTTGTTTGAATCGATTATAACCTTGTTGATGGTTACTTCCACGTTGATTTGTGAATATATATATATATATATATATATATATATATATATATATATATATATATATATATATCGTTATAATGTTTCTTGCCTTTCAATTTAAAAAAATTCTTTAATGAGACGAAAATATTTAATAATTGAGTGTACGCTTATTGTAGATAATCTTTCGATTCTATATGTTCTGGATTTAACTAATTGAGAGAGAACTCGTTTAATGTTCAAATTTTCTTTTATTTCTTTGAAGCATTCATAAAATTGTTGATGATTAATTGCATGTTGATTTGTGAGTGCGTTTGGGTTTTTTTTGTGCACGGGCAGGGATCCTTCTTACAAAGTGTTTCTTGAGATCTGTTTATTCTGGTATTAACAGATTAAGTTTGGCCAGGCTATTCCGCGTTTGTTGTTTATTAGTTTTATTTTGTCTCCTTGGTAACAGCGCAGGATATGAAGATTGCATTTTTGGTGTTTAAACAAAGAATTAAATAAGACCATTCGAAATATAGCCATGTTCGGGAACTTACGTTACAGATTTGCGAAATAATGACTTTGATCAAGGTTGCGAACTTCGTATAAACACCTGATCCATTATTTTGATTCCAATGTTCGTTTAATTGCGAAATAATTCCCAAAAATTTTATTAATTGATCATTTATTGCTGGTTCTGGTTCAACCAATGGATCGGACCACAATTTTCTGGCTGCCAGAATCCGATTGCAGTTGCGCTCCATGCGGCTGACCATATTAAGTCCTAATATCTGCGATGAAAAAAGGTTTAACATGCACTGTCCTCAGAGACTCCTCTGCTTCTACTTGGTCACCTGTAACGACAGCCGATGGCTAATCAAATGCTATCAGGTGTGCTATGCAATCATCGGCTTACTTATCTATGATGAAACGTGAGTGTCTGTCTGCTGTTGCTCTCACCAGAACTCGAAACGCGGCGTATGCTGCGAAGCTAAGCTAAAGAAGGAGATTGCTGCCATCTACGTGGCGTATTAATTAAAACGTAGGCTTCATTTTGCTAATAAGCAGAAGAAAGCGTTGAAAGGTAATACCTACTCAGATTGTATGCATATATCCAGATTATTAACAATGACCATTCTGCTAAAGGAGTACGAGTGCAAACAGTTTATGAAGTGCAACTCATCAACCTCTTAAAAAACAATCCGTTACATATTGCAAAATTTGCAATTTAAGATGAATACATTTCTCATAATTGTTATGAAGTCGTCATCGAGACTCTTACCTACTGTCTCATAATAGAACTACAAAGTGGAAAGAGTCGATGATCTGTTATAAATTTTGAAAACATCGCTGTAATCGATACTTAGATGTATTTGCATAAGCTCGTTGCTGCAAGCTAGAGAGAGTAATCCGTCAGAAACAAGTGGAGAAACGCTTTTGCGTAACCCATCCATAAAAAGGTGACACTAGAACTCCTGCCAATTAACGGGATACAATTTTTCTCTGTATCTTAAAAAGAATTCGCGAATAGCGACAGAAGCTAACTAAACCGTGTCTACCGTGAAACAAAATTCATGCCGTCGGCCGTACTCTTGAGTTGTGTCACCGGTATCAGCAATCCACCAGAGCTGCTTCTTTAGACTGCTTAGCCAATTCCTATTCTGTGTCGCGTTATATGTTATGTTAAGATCTAATGAATGCTGATATGTGGGCCAACGCTGTTCGAATTTTTGGATCCTGTTTAAATGACTAATCGGTTTTTATTTGCACTAGTAGGAACCATTGGAAACATTTGCGGTTGACTCCGGTGCCAAGCAATGATATGGATTTACACCCACACTGTTGAATTATGTCGATTAAATCTCTATTCATATCACAGCACTGCAGTGGAGGTCGACGGTGGTGGCCATCTTGTGGATTGGTAATTCGATGACGAGTCTGTTCTGATGACAGTATAAAAAAATCAGCGCCAGTGAGCAATTACTGGTGCTCTATAAGTGCCTGACAGTTGCGGCCTAAAGCTAAATGCTCCTAATACAATAGTTACGATCAATTTTGTTTCTTCGCCTTAAATTATGCTGAGTGGCGCACTGCTACTCTTTGTCAAGGATTTTGTTTACCTAGGATCACTGGTGACACAAAACTGGTCACCTCCTGTCGAGATATGCAAAAATTTTCGTATTGCTGCAGCTGCTTTGTTAAATGATATTAAACATTTTTTAATCGCTCTTTTATTTCACTAAATACTAAGTCCTAAGTCTAATTAAAGAATAATGCATATTCCGCAAAAAAATTTAAACAATGCATGTTCTTATTAATGCTGCGTAGGCTGGGGATAATCCCCTATAGCTGTTACCGACTGGACAGTTTTTTATCAATGCATTCGCTAGGTTTAATTTAGGTAAATGCCATCTGATCAGCAGCGGGCAATAGTTCTGAGATAATGTTACGAGCAACCGTTCTATTCGGTCGCTCTTTGTTGTATAATCACTATTGAACTTTGATTTTTTGTGGTTGAAGCAGCACATTTCCTAGGATTTTTTAAAAAATCATCCGCTTTGCCACCCAGATGGCTCGGCTTATAATAATACCCGTGGAGATGAAAGATGCCAATTAAAATTCGATTTCGAATCATTAAATGAAAAATATTTTTACGAAATCGGATTAAATCTAAATTACCTGATCTGCGCTTTGACTAACGCAATAATGATTCCATCCATCGAATCCTTTTGGACAAGGAAGGCTGAAGAGTTTGAATAAGTGCTCGCATTAAGTAATAGCCGATGCTTGTTCCAGCATATTTGCACAAAAGATCCGAGAACATTAAGGTTAGCGAAATTATAAATGATAGTAACAACCATCTAGTAACTGATAAAATGTGTTGTCTTGATAAGTGAGCTGAATACTTGAAAGATCAATTTTTTGCAACTTCGTCAGTCCTGTTCACGTAAAATCGGCCTATATCAGCAGTGTGGAACGTTAATTTCGAACAACCATCAGAGTTAGAAATACGGAATGCAATTCTATCTTTTAAACATAGCAAAGCTGCAGGCCCCAATGATTTTCTTAGGACCATATTTAAGGATAGTTGTTGCATATTTTTTACGTTGACTAAACTTTTCCATGCTCTGTTGAATGAGTAGACCGTGTTGGTTGCTTGGACTGAGCCTACTATCACTCATATCTTAAAATAAGCAATCGTAAATCATGCGATAAGCATCGAGGCATTAGCTTGAAACCATTCGTATCTAGGTTATATGCTTTGATTAACCTACATCGTCTGAGCGCGTCACGTTGATCCCACAAAATAGAAGACCAAGCGGGATTCCAGACAGGACGTAGTTGTATGTATAATATTTTGCCTTCAGACAATGTACATTGCCATCCCACATTAGCCAACTTTCTAGACTTCAAGCATTCATTTAACTGTCGGTTGCAGTGTTCTATATGATATTCTCTCGACAAGTCATATGGACACTGGATTTGGAAGTACTGTATCTGCTCTTAAAAAACACACTTCCGGTCGCGTTATGGCTTACTTTACTACCAGCAGTGGTGTTCGTCAAAACTGTCCGCTTTCCTAATTTTTATTTAATTTAGCAATAGATGTCGTTATGGACAATGCTCTTCCATAACTTAGGGTACATACGTTGAAGTTTTCCCCGGCGTTGGATTAGTCGACCTGGAATATGCAGACGATATTGCCTTATTGTTCGTAACCTGGATTCTGCTAAAGCTACCTTGTGAAGATTAGCTTTCTTTCTTCCGTACTTAAGTGTAAAATTCACACACTAATTGTAATATACTACTACAGATTCACCCACCATTCAGACCATACAATATATCTTGGTGGTTGTATCAAGGACGTGGTGAATGTAATAATCGCAAAAGCCAGTATAACCTTCTCCACTCTGCATTTCTGCATGAGTTTTTTTATTGTACGCTATTGAAATTTGTCTCCTTAAAATTGAATAAATTTAGATGCTTACAGAAATTGGAACACTGTTGTTTGAGAAACATTGCCCAGTTAGTTTAGCAAAATACAAATAAATGACTTTTACATCTGTTGATGTACTTATGGATCGGGCAAAATTGTTCCTCCTTAGTCAACCAAATTATTCTCTATTAGTTGCGCTGACTTGTTCACGTTTTTAACGCCGTCCTTTATTTCGCTTGTCCAATTGATCATTTTTATTTCAGCCAGTGCGGTGTATTAAGAAACTAGGTAGACTGATTTTGACTGGGCAGGAACAGCTGACGTCAGCCACTATCAAATTTGCTAGCATGAGGCACGTTGATCTACCAGGACGAAGTCCACGTGCGCATCCCATTTATTGTTGCAATTTATAATAGAACCGTATTCTACTCTATTCCTTTTATTTTTTCATAGTTAACTGCAATGCTTGATCTTATTTATTAGGAAGCCAAGTGAAACTGTAAAGGGGCTGTAGCACGGTGTTTCCTTGTCCTAAAGTGGAATTGGCCTTTAATGTTTATATAGCCTTTCAGATTGGCTCGTTTCTGTACGTTAAATGGGCAAGCATCTCCATCTAGGCTTGGTACATCCTTTCATGCATCACTCATTTTCTACCAGTTTTTTGTTTTAAATTCTTCCTGTTTTTAGTTTTTTTTTCTTTTTTCTGCATGGTTACGCGGCAGCAATGCATTAATTATCAAATTCTGTTGTATTGCTGTCTGGCATAATGGTGTTGACTATCATTTCACTAAAAAATAGCTGCTATATTGTATGCTATGATTGGAAATGAAATTACAGTTTGTTGTATAGTGATCATTGGCCTCAAAGATCTCATAATAGTACATTCAATAAGCGTAAAATTTAGGTTTTCCTGCATTCAAATTGTGTTGCCTTTGTAAGATAAAATGCAAATCTCCTAGCTGATATATACATGAACCGCCTAGAGAAAACGGGTCTTCCTTATTCTACTGTTTAGAGCTACTTTAGCCTTAATAATGTCGCGATGATTTAATCGAATCAGGAAGCCAAATTTCAATAATGTAAAATTCAGCGTCACGTTCAGTACACAGGAGATTGTGAAGCTAAATACCAGCTAACTCCAACTCCTTTATAATTTAAACTGTGGCATATTTGGCCAATAGCATCAATATACTCGACGTGCCGAGAATCGTCACGAAAGTCAGCTATTTCTGAACATAAAGTTGAAGCCGAAAACTACCAATTTAACACCTTGCGCAATTCTAAACAAAACAAAAACCAAAAAAGTTATTTTACATGCACGAAGCTCTTTGTATTAAACAATAAGCACGCAGTCTAAATATTATAAAGTTTCACCTATATGAAATTTTACTCGCCTGGCCCCGAATCACACAAACCAAGAACAATTTAAAGATAATTGATTGCGCGGGTGGTGGTAACAATTCATTAAATCAATCCCATTGTATTTAACCAGTCGTCGAACAACATAACAACCAACGCCAGCGGCAACGCACTGAAGCGTTTCGACCTTCCATGTTCATCATCAGAGTACGAACAATTTTCTCGTCCCCAGGCAAACTTGACCATCCATTGGACCAGCATCTTCGAAATACTTAATATTTTACACATTTACATGTATGTGCGGTAGCATATTTATTAGGCTTGCGGAAAAGTATTTTATCATCAGAGTCCACCAATATTTACCGCAGAGTATAGTTTAGAATTAAACTATATGTTTAATTACCTGATCCGTGTTGTGTGCAACGATGTTTCTACGTATTCTGTCCACTATTTCATTCCGCCTATTTGACGAAGCTTTTTAGTGCCTATTCCAATGGTCCACACTCTACTCCTCAAAAGTGATAAAACAGGTAATGCATTCTAGTTAAACGGGTTCATTTCTACTTGCTCGTAGATCTCATAAAAATTACTGAATTGTCAATAGATTGGTGTTTGTCATGCATGTGTGTCTGTGCGCGTGTTTCTAACTAAAGCACTTAGTTGACTATAATTTCGTGTAGGACTTCTACTTATTTAATATTCAGGAGTAATTTGAGAACAAATTAGAGGTATTCCACTGTCCAGTGTGAAGAAAGTTATCTTGTTTAATTACTTGAAGAGAAATTTCATAGATAGAATGCGTCTGCAGTCGAAGTTATGAGGAAAATTCTTAGATGGCAGATTTGATTTTGTTGATATCATATATAGCACGATGTGAGAAACGACTTAAGCATAGTTTATCACTTGAGTGAACTTCAATTTACTATTGAAAAAGAGTCATTAGGTAAATTAACATTTATGGATGTCAAATGAATTAGAAATGGAGCATTGAATGATGTTAATATAAATGATACTTACTCAAGTGTCCTTAATTTCGAATCAAACCATCGGTTATACTAATTTTAACAAATGAAATTTCGAAACCTTAGGCTAAGAGAGGGCACAATTTCCGCGGTATTTGACTCAATAAGGCCTAGCCCTGTCAAGGAAACCAGCCAATTTGGAGTATAATTTTGGAAATTGGCAAGAGTGTCATGGCCGTACGGTTGTGTCAGAGTTGCTTTCCTGACATAGAATACACTTCTGACAAGCATCTCGAATGGTCTCGGACCACCAAAATCCAGATGCTGGCCTGCACGTAGTGTGAGTGCTTGCGCAAACAGGAGACCCGGTGACGCATTTAAATAACAGACATTCTAAACAGATGTTGCTCGCTAGTCTCGTTTAGTTATCCATCACAGAGAAGGGAAATTGTAGTAAAACCAAAGACGGCAGGCTTTCTGAGAGCAGGATGGCCTGACACAAATCATCCGTTCAGTTTAATTATAGGCGGCCTTGTTCTCTTTTTTGTAGATACCAGATAATCATGAAAATTGTAACTGACAGTGATCCAATCCCGCATTGACCTGCACATGAGATATGAAGAGTCGTCTTATCTGCCGAGTCTTGCACAATGAATGAAAGGAAAATCCGCTGCTACAGATTGGCCTAAATTCGAGCTCTCCAGGGTTGACGGCTTTGCGAAAATCTCGAGCAGGACTAATACTATCGCAAACTCCTGAGTGAATATTCATTAAAGCTTTGTTAATTTGAAACCTTCAGTTATAGATCAGTTGTAGCCAAATAGACCTCCTTGTTCCCACCCTTCTGATTGTAAATTCCCTACTTGCGTGCAAGTGTTCCAGGGCTAGGTGGGACGACGGGAACGCTGACTTTTTCGTGCTGGAGCAGAACACCAAAAATGCACGCTAGACTTTCTTTTGTCTGTTGATTCTCTTGTCTCGCTTGGGCCGCTAAATTTGTAATTATATTGCACGTGCTGTTTGCACAAACACTTCTGATCGCGTACAGGACTACAACGAATCAACGCAAACTTTACTCCCAACAGTGGCTTCCATCAAGGCTGTCCACGTTCCCCTTTTTTTTGTTTAATTTTTTTAAAAGATGCAATTATGAACAAAACTTTCAAACATTCGGAATTCAAACGATATCGTACTATTATTCGACAATCGAGATTCTGCTCAGACCATCTTAAGTAGGTTAACTGACATTCCGTCTTCCGATATGAAATGTAAGATACCTTTACTGGTTCATCCACCACTTTCACCAACTCTGCGCCTGCAGAGTGAAGATCTGGACATAGTTGGCAGGTTTACATATCATGGTAGCACTATCAATAATTTAGACAATATGTCTGTCCAGGGGAGTATGAGAATGGCGAAAGCTAGAGTAGCTTTCTCGAACCTTCATCATTTGTGGAGAAACGCGAGTATTTTACTCTGCCTTAAAGGTTTTGTCTACAATGCATATTTACGCGCAGTTTTATTTTACGCTAGTGAGACTTGGCCCCTTAGAGTTGATGATTTTATCCGCTTACAAGCATTTGACCCTCGTTGTTTGAGAAGTATAGCAAATGTTGGTTACCAACAACGAATAACCAACTTTGACATTCGTAGACGTGTTTTTGTATCCGCCAACAAGCGCATCACGTTAGAAAATCAAATAAGGCTCCATTGACTTTATTGGCTTGGTCACGTTTTGCGCATTTCCTTCATTCGATTGCCCAGTGTAGCTCTGTTCTCTCACCTAGCGCCAGATTTTCGTAAGAAACAAGTTTCTTTTTAAGTAGGGAAAGTTTGCCGCGACGCTTGGTGCTCTTAATGACGTGACACGGTGAAAACCGCAATGAAACTGAATTGCTGATGTTGCCCTGCTTTAATACTGACTTGGCCATATTTATGTTGTTTAAAGGTTTAGTTTCTCTCACTTCTATGTATTATCTAGACAAATATGCTCATAGTAACTAGGTGCTCTCTCTCATAAATCTCGCTAATAATTTGTGTGTATAAATAAATTTAAAAAAAGAACCGTAAGCCATGGAATAAAATTTATTAATAAATCTTATTTCTACCAGTATCTACAGCCATTGTTCTAGATTCGTTAATATTTTCGTTCATCCAATCCCAACTGTACATTTGTCTCAACCAATGCCCTCTTAGCTCTGTCTGTCTTTATTTTGTGCTATTTAGACTACTTATTTTGACTAACGTCATGTGGTGTGTCATCGCTTTCATTGTGAGTTTGTCCGCCATTGAGGAGTGTGTCGGTTTTTTCTGCAAATAGGCTATTTTTGAAGGCATGTTTATTATTTTTTTGTTCCAGTTCAATTTAATTTCTTTTTGAATTACTTTCTGCACGTTTAAGTAGGGGTTCAGCTTATTAATTGTAATAGCTTCAAAAGCCAGAAGCATGTTTTCCGTTTTTGCCTTTTACAGAACTCAAAAATTGTTACTACTTTTTCTTCATATATATATATTTCAAAAATGTTGTATTTGATAAAATTTATTTTATTTTTGCACAGGAGTACGATGATATATATATATATATACATATATACTATATATATATATATATATATATATATATATATATATATATATATATATATATATATCACCATACCATCTCCATGTACAAAAATAAAAATAATTTTTATCAGTTACAAAATTTTTGCGAAAATTTCTTTATATGCCTATTTAGCTATGCATCTAGTTACTTATAATTCCCGATTTTTTTGCAAATCTGAATTACTGTGTATATTTGTTAATTATTTTAATTTTTTAAAATTCACTTATTTTTAAGATATAGGATGTTTAAAAGTAGGTAGTTTTGAATTTCAGGATGTCGTATATATTTTTATTTTACGTACATGTAATATTTATTTGCTAGCCATTAGGCTATATAAAAAACATTTCTATACTGTGCTTTAAATCAAGTTTGCGAGCTTGAAGTAAACACCAATCCCATTGTTTTTAACCAGTCGTCGAACTACATAACAAAACTACCGCCAGTTCCAACGCACTGACGCCTGTCGCCCTTCCATGATCATCATCAAAGTACGACGACAAACTGACTATCGAGGATCAAACCGCATTGAATATATATGACAAACAAATTAAGATATGCGGCTCTCACCTCTAGCAGTATTGCATACATTGAACTTGTCTTGAAATTTCGGCTGCACAATTTCTATGCAGTCACGAACATTAACTAATTGCAGCTTTCGCCACATCATCATCATCATCATATCCAGCCACACAAATGTCAAGTGACTAATGTTTCACTGCCATATAACCATAAGGAGTGAAAAAAAGTATATAAGTGAATTTAGACAAATTATTATTGATATTTACAAGAGAGAGAGAGAAAGAGAGAGGGGTAGAGAGAGAAGGAATACCTTGCTACTATGAATAAATTTATCAGGGTAACTCACATAAATGAGGAAAACTAAACCTCGCTACAACATCATTATGGCCAAGTTTGCATTCGGGCAAGGAGGGCGACATCATCAAGCAGCTTCCTTGCGGATTTCACTGTATCACGTCATAAACAAACCAAACATCGCAGCTAACTTTGCCCTACCAAAGAAAAGAAAGTTACGAAGATGATTCTACTAGACATCTGCAACAAGATTGCCACTGAGCTCGATTTGATGCCATAGCATCGTGTAAGGGTTTTCTAATCAAGAACTGTAATGCGCACGAGGACCCCATCCCGGCAGACGAGGTGTTGGGTCCTATACTACCCAATTTGGATGTAAGTGACTCTCAATTGTTTCTGCCGCCATGTCAAAATCTGCCCACCTTGTTTCTTACGCCAATTTGGTGCTGGATGAGAGAACAGAGCTCTATTGGGCAATCGGAATGAGGGCATACGCAAAACGTGACCGAGCCAACGAAGTTGATGGAGCCTTATTTGCTTTTCTAAAGACGAGCACTTGTTGTCAGATCCAAAAATTCGTCTATGGATGTCAACGTTAGTTATTCGTCGTTGGTAACCAACATGTGCTATTCTTCTCAAACAACGATGATCGAATGCCTGTAAGCGTCTCAGATCATCAACTCTAAGAGGCCAAGTTTCACTAGCGTATAGTAAGACTGCGCGTACAGATGCATTGTAAACACGACCTTTAAGGCAAAGTGAAATATTCGCGTTTCTCCATAAATGACGAAGGTTCGAGAAAGCTACTCTAGCTTTCGCGATCCGTATTCTCACCTCGTCGGATATATTGCCTACGTTATTGATAGAGCTCCCAAGATATGTAAACCTGTCGACTATGTCAAGATCTTCATTCTGCAGTCGCAACGTTGGAGTGAGTGGTGGGTGATCCTGTAACAGTATCTTACATTTAGAGGGTGCGAATTTCATACCGAAAGACGGAACAACGTCCGTTAATCTATTTAATGTGGTCTGGGCAGCATGCTGATTGTCGAATAATAGTACGATATCGTCCGCATTGTCAAGATCGACTAGTTTGTCTCCCGGGAGAACTTCAACTCCAGCGTCCTGAATGTGTGGGAGAATGTTATTCATAATAGCATCGATTACAAAATTAAACAAAAATGGGGAAAGTGGACAACCTTGACGAACACCACGGCTGGTTGTAAAGTTATGCGTTCATTCGTTGTAGACCTTTACGCGACCAGAAGTATTTGTGTAGAGAGCTCGTATAATATTAACAAATTTTGTGGGCACACCGCTTTTCAACAAGATATGGAATAAAACATTGCGATCCACCGAATCAAATGCATCCTTGAAGTCTAGAAAGACGACTATTGTGGGACGGTGATATAAATGTCTCTGTTCGAGAACTTGCCTTAACGTAAAAATATTATCTATACAACCTCGTCCTGCGCGGAATCCGGCCTGTTCTTCTCTTGTATGTGATTCACGTGAAGCGCTAAGACGACGTAGGATAATCGAAGCAAATAACCTTGATACGAACGGAGTCAAACTTATACCACGATGGTTATCGCACGAATTACGATTGCCTTTTTTGAAGATGGGAATGATGGTCTACTCATTCCAGTCAAGTGGTACGGTTTCCTCATTCCATATAGTATGAAAAAGTTTGATCAACGCTCCTGAAATTATATCGCCACCATCCTTAAACAATCCCGGAAGTAAATCATCGGGGCCTGCGGCTTTGCGGCGCTTAAGAGAGGATTGCATCGCGTACTTCTAACTCGGATGGTTCTTCGGGACTAACATTCCACACTGTTGATGCCACATATACATATATAGACAATACAATTAAACAATAATTGATTGCGCGGGTAGTGGTAACATTGCTTTAAATCAAGTTTGCGAGCTTGAAGTAAACACCAATCCCATTGTTTTTAACCAGTCGTCGAACAACATGACAAAACTACCGCCAGCCGCAACGCACTGACGCGTTTCGACCTTCCATGATCATCATCAGAGTACGACGGCAAACTGACTATCGAGGATCTATGTATTTTTTATACTATTTGAAATTTATCGGAGTTTGTGTATAAGTAACCTTATAACTTCTGTGGCCTTTACTTTAACGTTTTGTGTGAAATATTGAAGCAGCTCCGTTATTCTCTGCGCGGAAGTGTACAAAATATGTGATTTTGACGAACTTCACGAAAATACAATTTTTAAAAATAGGGTAGCTTATTGATTTTACGGTTTACTAACCATTTTTTGATTTTTCAATTTCTCTTCTTCAGCTTTAATTGGTGCAAATGTCCTCGTCTTCACTGGCTTGCGTTTTATGTTTTCTCAGAATATTGTGCAATATTTTCTGAACACACCCTATGGACGTAAGTGCAGAAGTACACCTCTTCTTATGCTTCAGTTCTTTCTGTTTGTAAACACCAACAGTTCAATTTGGAATAATGTCCTTTTTCATTGAAATATTTCGTAATATTGCCAGAGCATTACAAAAGTTTAGCTTAATAAGTTTTACGAACTCGAACGCCAATGTTTATAATGCCAGCGTTCAGTTGAAAGCTGGTTTAGTTGCGTTTTGAATTGTAATGCTAATTACAACTTCTTTAAATTTAGATCGTTAACTGAACCGTAACTGTAAAAAATTAAGATATTGTTACTGTTTACTACTAATGTAAATTTGGTTTTATGCTTGGTATCTACATGGAGAACACCATCTTCACTGGAAATGATGATGATGATGATGATGATGATGATCTTCACCAAAATAGATGAAATTGTCACATTTTTATATAGTTTGTGTAGCATAAATGGGAAGATTTGCGCATATAAAAGACAAGAGCACCAATGGTTCTGGCCAGTACGTGATGAGTTCCCAATAAGAACGAAACCGATCCACTGGATGAATTACCTTTTCTACGCTATGCAATACTAAATTTATACTGAAAAATATATGTACTTAATGGGTTAGGTGTTTATATTAAGATAGCAACCTCGATTAAAGTAATTGTTATCACCGCCCGCACAACCAATGTTCGGTTAAATTTTAAAGCAGTATGTTGTTTTACTAGGCAAACATTCTTCTCTTCACTTATTGACAGTCTGTATGCTCTAGTGCTCTTTAAAAATGAATGCTGCACATATCATCCGTATGCGTGTATACGTAGTCGTGTGTGTGCCTGTGATTGCATATTTTGCGTGAAGTAATTTGACGTCATAAATTGTTGTCATATTTAATTTACAGCCCCACAGCTCTTTGATTAATTGACTTTCGGACGTGTATTGTTTACTTATTAAAACAATACGTTGCTTAAAATAAGTTTCACTAGGCCAATCAATCGGTTTTTTCCAATGTCGCGTTTTGCGTACGCGGGTTGTAGCCTTGCACCAACAGTTTCAGAAAGATCCGATTAATCACAATTTCCATTTCCTTCTTGTCTTCGATCGGGCTCAGTTTGTTTTCGTCCTAATGGAAATGCAGTTCTATCAAATCTTTGTGAAACTGTTGGTGCAAAGCCACAACCCGCGTACGCAAAACGCGGCGTTGGGAAATATGAAGCTGGCACTCCGCAATGAAATTTCAAAAAATAAATCGCTTGCTTTTATCGAACTATTATCAGGGAAAGCGTTCCTTTTTGGGTGTAGTTTTTTCCATTTATGTTCACTCTTAGTGCACGAAGTTTAACCCAAAACATGTACGATCGTTTACAGGTATGAAGGTTTAGGTATTCTTTTGCAATTCACGAATTATAATCTTCGTAGCTGATATGATGCTCTGCTTTAGCCACAAAATTGAAGCTAACACACAATTCACATGGTGGACTGCTCTAATCTGTGATTGAAATTTAACGAAGTGTATGGGTATGCAGAAGTGCATGAGGTATCTGGGTAACATGTTGGTGGCTACGTAATCAAAACAGATTGATTCACAGTCGATGGCAACTTAATTCTGTTTTAAGCTTCTGAGGTATATGTATTCATGGTGGAGTGCTCTAATCTGTGATTGAAGCTTAACGAAGTTTATGAGTATACACAATTGCATGAGGTATCTGGGTAACATGTTGGTGGCTACGTAATCAAAACAGATTGATTCACTGTCGATGGCATCTTAATTCTGTTTTAAGCTTCTGAGGTATATGTGTTATTGTAGCTGTATGCTATCATGTTGATGCTTGTGGCATGGAGGCGTTAATAAATATCTTCACAGAACAGCGAAGAGCAATTGCTTCTTGTACTGTATTCAAATAAAAGCTTTGAACCATTAGTTTACTTCGTGATTTGCTGGAGCGTTATTTTTGAGGGACGCTTGTTTTGTTGGAAGGCAGCGACACAATTTGTCATAGAAGGGAACGCGTTAATTTTCCTTTATGGGCTCAGGCAACGATTCAATTTTGCAAGATAACCATTTAACCAGTGCATTGAGCGGAGAAATGATCGTTGTTAACATTGATCTCATGAGACAAGCATGTATATATATATATATATATATATATATATATATATATATATATATATATATATATATATATATATACTATATATATTAGTGCAATTAATTGCTGTAGCCAAAAGTCAAAGAGTTTTTGGCTATTTATCTGGTGTGTGCCGTTACAGGGCATAATACCGTATCAATTATTATACTAGTTAAACTAGATAGTTAAATTTTGAAGGAATCTAGTCGTTCATCAAGTGCTGTAGCACAGCCTTAAATTTTAGTCCCTTTGAGGATCGCTATTTTTGAGAACTGGATCTCTGTTTATGTATTAAGGGGTGGCTGGGAAAACTGTGTACAGTGCAAATTTAACTCGATTTTTCCTTGTCTTTCGTTACTGTAATTAACTTTGGTTACGTGGAAAAGATAATGTGCAGACATATTCGTTCATTATTTCGCACGTTAATTTTATCAGTGAGATGTTGTTTTTGTACCTGTATATGCTTATGTAGCGGCTCCCGCAGTGGCAATGCTATCCAGCATGTTTGCCCATTTTGATTTTTTCCATTTGGGTGTCAACATGTACGTAATGCAGAATATGTCTCAAGTCGTATTACGCGAATATGCGGTGCCGGCCTACATCAGCCTTTTCCTAGGTGGTGGTAAGTATTTGTGGTTATAATTTATAATTTGATGTTGCATTTATGAACAAAAAAGGGTAAATACAACAAGGAAAACAAGCTGGTATTAATAAATTAATTGCACAGGAGTTTCCGCTTATTTATAAAAAACTATGCATGAATGTACACAGCCGGCTTATTGTTCGCTTCATTCCAAATTGATAAAGAACTATCATTGTCAAACATTTTAAAAAGAATGACAAACATAAAATTGAAATGCTTAAATGGTGTTGCTCATTGTGCAGCGCTGTCATCTTTTAAGTGGATTCCCTAATTGACTATTGCGAGACAATTGATAGCACTCATGGGTCGGTAAAATCTTGATTCCTTTACATTTCCAGGTGCACAGCTTCTCTTTAACCTTGATTGATGGGCTCTGATTGGTTCCGCCACTCTGAAGCCGTCTACAATTAGTTTATCTTCACTTTCATTTGAATCAAAATTTGTCGATTTTTTCCAACTTTTTGGAACCTCATTTTTAGCCCCATCTTCTGGGTTGACACCATACTCACAGGACAATTGGAGTATCCTCATTCACTACAGAGCTATTTATATTTATTTAAATTCCTAAGGTATTTTTTTGTCTGCTCCGATATCCGGTCTTTATAGCTATTCTGCTATATTCTTATGTATACAAGAAAATACCCCCAAACACACAACAACCTATACACACAAATATGAGTACTCTAATCAAACTTGACATTTATATTATAAGTAGAAGAAAACTATATGGGTTGACATACACGCCTATCGGTGGTCTCGATTTTAAAAAAATTATTCAAGACACGTAGAACGACCGACAAAATTTTCATTTTAATTATATTGCAGTAGTACTCAATTTCCGTTTACCTAATCTCATCTTGTATGTAATAGGTTATAGAGAGAGAGAGGTTAGTAAAGCTCGAATGTATACGATATTACTACTCTCATTCAATACAGAGCTATTTATATTTATTTTAATTCCTAGGGTATTTTTGTCTGCTCCAATATCCGGTGTTAATACCTATTCTGCTATATTCTCATGTATACACAAATACACACTCACACACCCATAAATACACGACAACCTATACACACATATATAAGTACACTAATCAAAATTGACATTTATATTATAAGTAAATGGGTTGACATTCACACCTATCGGTGGTCTCGATTTTTTAAACTTCCAGACGCGTAGAAGAATCAAGAAAATTTTCATTTTTATTATATTGAAGTAGTCTTTAGTCTCATCTTGTGTGTAATAGATTATAAAGAGAAAGGTTAGTAAAGCTCGAATGTATACGGTATTATTATCGTTTGGAAAGACAGTATATGGAGCCTACAATATCGAATGGTATATCAGCCAAATACAAATTTACACTCATATCCTGAAAAAATTTATGTTTTCATTTAAATATCTGTGTCCAAACCATCTACATATCTATTTATATTTAAATATAATTATAAGCAATAAGGTGTGTTCATACGATCCCCCTTGAGTACATAATATATTACCAATAAGTTTAGCTATTTGTCTAACAATAATTGATTGCGCGGGTGGTGGTAAAAGTTTTTTTAAATCAAGTTTGCGAGCTTGAAGTAAACACCAATCCAATTGTATCTAACCAGTCGTCGAACAACATAACAAAACTACCGCCAGCCGCAACGCACTGACGCGTTTCGACCTTCCATGGTCATCATCCATGGTACGACGGAAAACTGACTATCGAGGATATTTGTTTATTTTTTTAGATCCACATACACTGGGTCTAAATGTTCACGACCATTATCCCGTTTCATGTGAAGCCTCGAGTTTGGTCTAAATTTGCATTAAAACTTATTGTTAAATGTGTAGTGACGGAATGTGAACAAGCGTGCCAGACACGAAGGGTAAGTTTCGGCTGCTGAAGGAAGCTTTGGCCACTGACATCTGCGCAGATAGTGCTCATCAGCTGTGGTTGGTAGATTTCCTAAGAGAAGGAAAACTCGGAGTACAAACGACCCTCGCTAGTAATGGGCGACCTTGTGTTCTTTTTTACAATCCACATATGACCATGAACGATACAAATTATAACGAGTACATACTGCATCGGCCGTCACGCAGTGTAAAAACGGTCGCCTTATAAGCTTAGCCGCGCAGAGTGGATAAGCGAAATCAGGCAACAGCAGGCGCCTTCATCTTCGACTCTGCTTCCTTTCTCTTTTCTCTTCTCAATCTAACAATAGCCCTCCTTTAGATACTATGAATATGGTTGGTGTTGATCATATCACTGAGCCCAAAATCG